>SNQJ01S0013126.1:154395-175810 GCA_010110895.2 Picea sitchensis
ACACCAGCCTGAAACCATTGGTGACACCTGTGTTTTGTGTTTGATGTTTGTTGTTTCTTTTCACAGTTTTATTTGTTTTCAGTTGATACTAGATTGTAGTTCGTTTTGTCTCCTTTAACCCTATGCTCCACAATTTTTCTGCCCTGCTAGACCCAACAGGGTATGCAAGCGCTCTCTATTTGCTCACCTGGTGACCATTTGAACGCGAACACCCATAGCTTAGAATTTTTTTGTTGTAACTTATAATGCTAATCTTTAATTTAAAATTGATCTTTTATTTCCTTGATACAAAATGAATGCCATATAAATTTAATCTTTGCCTAATGTACTCTAGTGAAAATATTCTAGGAGTCAAGAAAATAGGTAAGAGAAAAGGTGGAAGATGAGAACCATATACTCTGATTTCAATGTAATTCTCAAAGATGAACCAATCTGCCACTCTCTTTTTTGGACTTAATTGTAGTAAATTTTTACATTCTGGAAAGATTCTAGGAGGAATTTCGTCATGTATGATCTAGTAGGATTTTGACATAAACTAGTCAATATATTATGAGAATCCAACATTTAGAGTCTTCTTTTTAATCAGAGATGTACAATGAATAACTGACATTGGATTTCCAATTTCATCTTCGAATTTTTGTCCAAGATGTAAAAAATGAAAGGATTGAGAAAAAAGGAAGAGGTGAAGATAGGATTGATATATGAAATTCCTAAGAGTTTCAAACTCTCATAGTTGATGATGAATTTGATAAACTAAGAATTGGGAATACTTGAATTTAGTTAAGGGCTTGACTGCAAATGGACATATTAATATTATATTCCCTAACACAAACTTATCCACCACAAGGTTGTTATCTTTTCCTAAAATCATAGAAATCATAGAGATGATTTGTCTTGGAGATTCAAGAAACACGCTAGTTTCAAGAACAACATTGTCTATAGGAACATCAAGATTTCTGCACAAATATGTCTCTAAAAGGGAAACTCTCTCTTCAGGTTTTAGTTCTATGAAACATTTGGCCAATACAATTTCATTTAATATTTCACTGTCAAGGTTTAGTGGCCATCTCAACATATTAGAAATAGATTGAGGAGTTATTTCGATAAGCACAAACCCAATTTTGGAAATTATTGTTCTCTTGGAGGAAATATAGTTTGAGGCGCACCAGACCATGAGATCAAAGAAATGATAAAATTGGGGTACTACAAATTTTGCAAGATCAGATTCCCAGGCATGATAATGGTCTACTAAATCCCTAAAATTCTAGATTGCTTGCTAGTATAACTCGAAAGGGTTGAAAGATAAAACCGAGTCAAATATATCTTTATATTTATTAACCAAGTCTTTTTCTTTCAAATTACATCTTTTTTTGACCTCAACTAACTCAAATGGCTCCATTTAAATGATGAAAAATATGAGGGGACATATTTTTCGAATTACCCGAAAAGAATATGCTCCCAGGAATATGCTCAGGTTGAAATGGTGTGCTGGTGAGATGGACTATATTGTTAGTTTTCTAAAACTCTTTGCGATTTAAACAATAATCAATGAATTTACCTTTATCGTTTCTAAAATTTAGTTGAACACGTGTCGACTTAGGATAGGAGAACATACAATTAAATTATAAATAAACTTACTTTTTACCTTTTTTGCCTGCTTTCATCATCTAGGACGTGTGTCAACCCTACATTGATTGCAAGGGGGGTGGTGTATGGTTATGATAACTATAGGCCTAGGGGGCCACAATTGATAGTCGCATGACACATCACAATTTCTTTAACCTTATTTGAGTTTCACAACTCCCATCCATTTTGTTAAACGCTAGACATGTTANNACGATAGATTCTGGGAAGTCAATTTAGCAGGTTAGGTGCATGATTGTTTCTGCAAATAAACATGCTTTATTTAATATAAATTATATGATATAATTATATAATATCAAATTTGATTAAAGTTTCCACTAAACTTTAATAATCATTTTATTAACAAAACTTAACACTAAACTAAATTAAAACTAATCTTTAAATATTTGATTAAATATTATTTCAAAAATGATTTTGAAATAATAATAAGGAAAACCAATATAAAACCTTAAATGTTTATTTGAATTATTAGAAATAAACCTAAGTTTTATTTTTAGATTTTTTATGGAAAATTTAAACTATGTTACAACAATATGGAACGTATTTGTGAACTCCATCACTATTTGGTCCCTCTCATGATGGAGTGTGGTCCATATCATGTATTGGTAGTCGTAGTTTCCAATAGGGAAATATTTTTCCTTGATGGCATCCATAAAAGAGTCCCATGTGGGCTCGACCCCAAACATTCTAGAATCTTGTATGGAGTTTTTCTCACAGTAATTCTCCCACCAATGTTTGATATGGGGGACCACCTTAAGGAGCACAAAGGTGATATTTTCTCTATTGGAAAAATTTTGGAAATAGAAATAACCTTCTAGTATATTTAAGAATTTTTCCACAACATCCACATCTATCTAAACTTCAAATGTGGTAATATCAAAATTAACTTGTACCTTGAAGGGGCTAATGCCTCCAAAGTGGTATCTTGATGAAGATTCCTTTGTTGTTGTCAGAAACCATCGAAGGATTTGGGAAAACTGATCCATCATCTCATTCCTATGTTTCGCAAGGACTTCCATGAGAAACAAATTAATATTATCTCATGCTCTCTCATCTCTCCATTCCTTCACCATGGGTGTTTGTTGGGGCCAGGGAGGACAATCTTCCAAAGGTTCGACCAGTTTGAGTCCTAATGTCTGATACCCTGACTTCATTGGGGACATGCACAGAGAAACCAATAAAGGGAAGACCACTCTGATGCCACCGATCTAGATTTATGAGGGAACGAAATGAAACAAAAAAATAAGACAGAAACATAAAGATAAAACAATACTCAATTTCTATTAAATACTAAAATATGCAGAGACTATAAAAGAAAATACAGAGTGAAATGAACTTGATAAAATGGTGGTAGCTTATCTCTGATAAGAGATGTGATGACTACACACATTCGAAAGAAGATGGTTACAATGAGGCTCCCAAGACATTTTTAACATAAAGCATAAATGAGAAAAACCTAAACATCCAAAACCATAACCCAAGAAGATGAAACACCAAAAGGTTTGTGGGCCCTGATGGGAGTAATTGATACATCAACTTCCCTAGGGCATAAATTTTGCATATGATCTCCATTTGGGGTGATTTATACATCATTAGAAAGGTCTATCCGAGGATTACACATTTCAAATATCCAAATAATTCCAACAAACATCTATTGGTAAATACCATGTGAAAACAACGTCGTTTAGGGCCTCAAAATGACCCCAAAAGTTTGGGACCCAAAAAAATATAGAAAAACTGTCGAAATGGAAACTGTTTTGAGCCAGTGGAATAGGTGGGCGGACACCGATGTCCACTTGGATCAGTTGTTGTGTGTCAAATATATCAAACTTCCCACAAGATGACAATAAAGAGTAGCATCAACAAGAGTATTAGTACAATCAAAAGTTAATTCTACGCCACACTGAATGGTGTTGGTGAAGTCTTACAATCAATTATACAAAACTAAGAAAGTAAATCTATTACATACTTAGGCTACGAAAAAATATACCATCAGACAAATGCCAAATCTAAAAACCCATAAAATAGTGCAAGATGCTTAAATTTGTCATTTCAAATTGATTCTTAAGATTATTCTTCAATTCTTGTATAGATGCAAGATGACTTCTAGTAATGATAAGGTCATCCACATATAGTACAACAATTAAGACTTCATCACCAAAGTTATTTACATACAAATTCATATCAGATATACAACGTTTGAAACTGTTATTCACTAAGACCATATAAAGACTTGTGTAATTTGGATACCAAACTTGAAGTGTCAACAATGATAAAACTAGGTGGTTGTTGCATATAAATTTCATCACAAAGATCACAATTCAAAAATGAACTCTTGACATCCATTTTGTGTATTTCCCATTTATAAGATGTAGAAAGAGAAATTATAGTTCTGATAGTGTTCATTTTAGCAACTAGAGAAAATGTTTCATTATAATCAATACTTTCTTGTTGAGAAAAATCTTTTGCTACTTTTTAGGATTTATATTTTTCAACCTATCCTTATGTAGTAAACTTTGTTTTATATATCCATTTACAACCAACTAAATTCTTTCCGTAAGGAAGAGGAACAAGAGTCCAAGTCTTGTTATTCATTAATGAATCATACTCTGTAGTCATAGATTTTTCCCATCCATGTTTGTCCTTAGCTTGAGCATAGTTAGAAGGATAATTTGTAGACAAAAATTTAGTCACAAGAGCAAAGTAAAATCTAGTTCAAGAATTATCGTAAGGAATACTCAAGAGTTTTCTAGGCCCAAGCATGAAGATTGGTAGTGGCAGGAACCACTCTATTATCTTCATAAGATTAAGGAGGATCACTTGAAGACATAGGTGAACTAGGATTAATATTAGGCACAAAGTTGGAAGAATGGGTAACCAAGATCATAATAACATGAGATGAAAGAAAATTCAATGTAACATGAGGCTCAAGAGATTAAGGGGAGGGAGAGAATTCATTAAATTGAACATCTCGTCGAATGATAAAACTTTGGGTAAATGGATCAAATAACTTGTAAGCTTTAGAACCCTCACTATAACTAATGAAAATACATCTGTGAGACTTGGGCTCTAACTTTTTTTTTCTTTTCATTGGGAATATGGGCCCAAAATTCACTGCCAAATATCTTAAATTTACTTAAAACGAGTTTTCTTCCATTCCATTTTTCTTCAGGAGTAACCTACAAAATTGCCTTAGTAGGAACTTGATTTAAAATATAGTTAGAACAACAAATGAATTCAACCCAAAACCTTTTATGTAATCCTTTAGAATAAATCATACATCTAGCCATTTCAACCAAAGTTCTATTTTTCCTTTCAACTACCCCTTTTTGTTGAGGTGTATAAGGAACAATATTTTGATGTTGGATACCATTCTTAGATAAATATGCAGTAAATTCCTTTTTAGTGAATTCCCCCCCATTATCAATTCTCAATGTCTTAATACTTTTACCTGATTGACTTTCAACCATGGTTTTAAATTCTTGAAATTTACCAAAGGTTTCACTTTTATGTTTCCAAAAATAAACCCAAGATTTTTTACTATAATCATTAATAAAAGTAAGGAAAATAGATAGCATGAGACAAAGGAGTTTCAAGAGGACCACATATATCACTATGAATTAATTGTAATTGCTATTTAACACACCAATATTTACCTTTCTCAAACATTTCCATATGATGTTTACCAAGAACACAACCTTCACAAACAACTTAGGTGGAAGAAATTGAAGGTAAGTTAAGTACCATTTTAGATAACATTTACATTTTACTATAACTCCAGTGATATAATATTTCATGCCATAATTTACTTTGTTCATCAACATGAGAAACATAGGAATAAAATGGTTGATATATGAATGAAAACCAATAGATTTATATAAACTAGAATCATGATCAATATGACCAGAAGAAAATACTTTGATGTTATGTTTGATATCTTTAAGAACATATTTATATGGCCATGCTTAAAACTTATAAACTTTTTGGCATGCACGATAACTATAAAATAAATTTATGGGCATGCCTTGAACATGAAAAAAATATTCAAGTGTACCATTAGGAACTTTAACATTACCAAAACCTACTACTAAAAGTTGTTTACCATCACCAATAGAAAAAATTTGTGATACATTCTTTTGAGTGTCATAAGAAGAAAAAAATGAAGCAATAACAAACATATGGTTAGAAGCACCATAATCCATAATCCATTCCACAAAAGAAGAAAATTTACCTAGTTGAAAAAAATAGGCACAACGAGAAACATGTTGTTCAACAGAGGATTTATTCTTGGCTTTAGCAAGTTCATGTCTCCATTTAAAACAAATATTTTTAGGATGGTTGGTTTTTCCACAATTCTTACAATGATTAAACAATTTCCTTTTACTAGCATCAACACAAGCATCATTAGAAGAGTGTTGGGAAGATCCTTAAGTGTGTGATTTTCGATTTTATGAAAAAATTTATTAGGATTATTTTTATTATGTGCCATTAAAGATTAATTAGGAGTTAATTGACCTAAAACAATCAACCTTTCTTTCTCATTAATAAAACATTTACAAAAATATTCAAAGGTAGTTTTTAGATCCGTGGGACATTTCAATTTCTCTATTCCTAGTTTGGATGAATATATCAAAAGAAGGAGATTTTTATTCTACAAGAGTGACTAGGGTTGTATCAATTTTCTTGTAATCTTTGCGACATTTATTTAATTTTTTATGATGTATGAAAATTTCATTTTTCTCCAAATGGATTTGAGTGTATTGAGTAAGAAGAGTGTGGTATGCTACGAGTTGGGAATATATTCTCATAAACATGTTTTAAATGCCATCAAAACAAGTGATAGAAGCATAAGGAAGTGAAAGATACCAATGAAATGTAGGGCATATCAAGGTTTGTAGGAAAACTCTAACCATAACATCATCATGCACCACCATATGAATATAATATATTTTCAAGAACTAGTCAATATGATTTTATGGACTCATGATGTTGTCACCAACGAATACATGCAATATTCCCGAGGGGAGATTTAGAAATGGATGTTTCTTTTATTCCAAATCCAAAGGACTCATTCTTGGTCTTCGTCTTTTATTTATTTGTCTTTCATAGTTTTTTATTTCCTCATTTTTCCTTTCATTATTTATTTCTTCATGATTTTCCATCCCATTGTTTTCTATTATAGGAGGAGTATGGGTTGGAGATAAGAATGCAAGGGAGTTAAACAAGCTTGGAGTGTCTAAACTTTTAGGTTTTAGATCCTGTGCTCATTCAATATTTTTCTTTATTCTCTTGGTCAAGTTTCCCTTGAAAAATACTATGGTGGAAAGTTTCAGGGATCTTTACCATTTTATTGGAGTCATCTTTTCTTCATGGGCCAGTTCTTCTTATTGGATTAAAACTCGACAAGACCGTTCTATCTCTGCACTTCTTGTTGTGTGTAAGACCAAATTGTACAACTGGTTCAAAACACTTATTTCATCTTCTAAATTTATGGGAATGTGTGTTTTAACTATATTTGGGTGATTCATTCATAAACAAAGTCACCAGAATGGTTTTCTAGTCTTACAAAAAATCAACATTCGTTTGGATCTCCCCAATGGAGTTGCCAAAAATGTTGATCCCTTTTCCTGTCAAGGATAAGGGTCAACCTTGTAGGGAATTATCATGGGACTTTAGATATACCCTCTTTGTTTTTATAGAGGTGGTTCTCCTTTGTTTCTCACTCAAATAACAAATATATCAAGATTCTGAATAACTGAATTCTCATTCATTGAACATTCAATGCTAGTGAATGGAACAAGCGATGAAAACTTGTAAATATTTTTTAGAAACAATTTCAACATAAATAAAGAAAACATATATATTCATTCCACTAAAACCCTTTCCCATATCATAACATGATAAAGAAAAACATTTGAAGCAAGACAAACAAAATATAGAGTAGCATATATGGTCCTTTTCAAAGAACTTTAAATGATTTTGTAACATTCATATCATAGGGATGTAAAGGAAACTCATTATCAAGATTTCATGCTTAAATAAAAGTTATAAACCATAAAATTCACAAGCTCCCAAAAATAGTTGTTTGAGGAGTTTAAATAATAAATGCAATTATTTTTGTTCAAGATCAAATAAAATGTGTGTAAAATTGGCACTACATAGTATTTTGATACTTAAGAAAGAAAATGTAATGTACCCTAGTCCTAGGTACCTCTAAAAAATCATTTTTCTAGAAGATTTCAAATTTATGATTCCATTCCTATGAATAAAGAACATGATGGCATACATTCAATTAACAAGAAAACATGCATGACCATAAAATAATATATATAACATATCATTCATAGTGATTAATATAAAAAAGCATATCATAACTCATCACATAGATTCTCAAAGGATGGAACTAAGTTATACTATGGTTCATGGTATATTATGGAAACAAAGGACTCAATGGTCCACAAATACTTCCACATGCCTTTCACAAAAAGTCCCCCGTTTCAACAATTATCACTATAACTCATAGCTCTTGTTTTTTTATTACATATCATGGATGTAATACTTTTTGATGCAGCTTCAGTTTTTGACAATTCCTGGTCTGGTTTGAAAAGAAGGTTGGCTTTTTCTTCCACATAGACATATACTACACGACACTCCGGTGGACAGTTGATGACACAATGTTTTTGAGCATATCTTATCTCTACCTTTCTTATAACAAAACTAACAAAAATTGTACATTTATGGATCTTATATGGACAAACATATTTTTACTTGATTTGAGCCTCTACTATAAACAATTTTTCATTTTCTTTCTCCTATTTTTGATGAGATACAATATGCATAGTTACTATGCATCTACATAATGTAATTTTATTCATTTATGATGAATAAAATTACATTTTTTTCCAAGGAAAAAAAAACTCATCACAAGGATAAAATTAAAAACACAGTGAAAATAAATATCAACACAATGAAACCATGCAAGAGATCTTATTTTTAAGTAATCGATATACCAACTAGTTTCATACGTCGAACATTCCACCAACACTTAGAATATGTTGTTCTATCTCTCAATAGTAGGTAACCCCGATCCAATGCTATTCATCCATAAGGATGGTTCATAGGTTGACTCTTAGTTTCCCAAACTAGTTAGCTACCAAGCTCTCATAATTTCTCAACCACATAACAATCCCAATTTACCAGCTCTCTTCCCCTTCATCCTGCACAACCTAAATAAAATGAACCACCTTCAATGCCATGTATTCCCTTAGGTTTTCCACCTCTTTCCAGGGATCCACGACGATTGGTAAGGAAATATAAATGTTGGAACTTTGAGGATTCTCAACTGATGATAGGTTTTCTTAGCATGCAATGCATCTCATTCACACATGAATCAATTCGTTGTCGGAAACCACTAGTTGTGCCTATAACCACTAGACATAGCTCAATAATCCAACAAATCGTCTCCCCTTCCCAAACCTAGATGAAGAATGGTAAAGAAGGGAAGAATGATGAACACAATGAGGTAACCAAAATGAATCCATAACAATGATGCAACAATGAATGACCAACCTCAAACAACCCAAAGGCATGGTTTATATAACTAATCCTCAGGCATAACATGGTCTCCCCAAGAGACTCATGTAACCCTTCCCATTATTACTAAAATCAAGGGTAAAATAAAATTATAAAACATATAAGGCTTAGACCCTCATCCCATCTTCTCTTTTGGAATCATAGCCCCCTATAATTCTTGTCCTTTCCCACCTCATAGCCAAGAATGTATTTTATTATTAAAATGTTCAAAGTGTTACATTTCCTAGGCTCTCTGGCCTTTTCAATTGTTCAGGCACTATATCCTTTTCATCAATAACAAAATAAATTATAAATCTAGGGACTCAAAATTGGGGTGTTAGATTCCCCTCACCCTTATTTTGGCACGGTCCTTAGTGGATATACAAAAGAGAAAATAAAAAATTCACAAGTCTTCAAAAAGTCACGGGTACTCTTCCCACATGCTACCCTCATTCTCCCAAGTAGCATATTCAGGACCGTAATAGGTCCAATGAACCTTTACCATTTCGATAACTAGATTTTGGGGTAGCTTGAACTTTCTGTCCAATATGCACCTTGATTGGACTTGAAAGTCTCCTTATGGCTCCATCCAAATAAAATTCCAATCAATAACATGGTTAGAATAATGCACACACTTCTTCACAAAGAGACATGAAATAAATTATGAATTTTCATTGAAGCAAACAATGCAAATATGTATGCAACCAACCCTATTTTGTGCAATATCTCAAAGGGACCACATAATCTAGTTTCTAGATTGACACAAATGCCTAGCTTCAATGAGATCTTCCCAGGATTAAATTTCAAAAGTACATGCTCTCCCACTTTAAATTCTCTAGATGTCATATTCCTATATGCAAAAATCTTCTATCTATATTGTGCTACTTTCAAATTCTTCTTAATTTTGACCATATGGTCTTCCATATCCTTGAGAAATTTCGACCCAAGTACCACTTTTTTGTTGGGTTGTCCCAACTCACTGGAGTATTTCATTTTATACCATATAAAGCTTCAAATGGGCTTATATTCAATGAATATTGATACCCATTATTGTAGGAAAACTCAACAAAATGCAAGTAATCTTCCCACTTAGATGGTTTATCCATTACATACATTCTTAACATGTCTTTAATCAATTGGTTGACTCTCTCTCTCTACCTGTGTGACTGTGGATTGTATGATATGATAAAGTTCATATTTGGACGAAATCATTTAAATAATCCTCTCCAAAAGTTTGAAGTAAAATTTGTGTCTCTGTTTGAAACAATTACCTTAGGTATTCCATGCAACCTAGTAATTTCCTCCATATACATTTCTACTATATTAGTTGTTTTATGAGTCATATTCACTAGAAAAAAATGAGTAGTTTGGTGAATTTATCCACCAATACCATTATTGAATCATGTTTCCTTGCTATCCTAGGCAACTTAGTAATGAAATTAATGATTATTACTTCGCATTTCCTCTCTAGAATTTGTAATGGTTGTAGACAACCCGTTGGGTGTATATGCTCAACTTTCACTCTCTGACATTCCACACATCTGGAAAAATAATCAACAACATCCTTCTTTATTCCTGGCCAAAAGTATTGTCTTATCAATGTTGCAATTGTTTTCCTATAACTGAGATGTCCAACATATGGAATGTAATATCCCTAGGCTGAACCCAAATGTAAATGTAAATGAAAATATACATAAGTTGGTGTGTTTTTTTATATCTTTTTGGCATGGATATTCCATGGCGTAGTGCGTGCATGTATTGCGTAGTAAAATGATGAAATGGGCACATTCCAGGATACTGCACGCAACAACTTAAGTGCGCACAATTTTGAGGCTAGGGAGCCTTTGTGTATATGTTGTGTTTTATAGGCTGGTGAGCTAGTTATTATAAGCTAGGATGCTTATGTTTTGATTAGGATGGAGAGCCTAGATGTTAAAGGATAGTGCGACTACTTTTGTATATGTCTCAACATTAATATAAAATACATCGTTGCGTGCATACCGACCACGATAAAAGAGTATGGGGGAATAAAATCCACTAGTTAGGGAAAGGGTGGGGGCTAAAAGTTAAGGAAAAGGGGCTAAGATGGGGAGCATAAGACAAAAAAGAATATTATATTAATATTTCTTAAAGTATAAAGTATGGATAATTATTTTATCCTAAGTTCCAAATTTGGGGACAAGTGGGCCAAAGTAGCTCCCAACATGACAAGTGTCAAGTTGGGGACATGCATACATATGGTGGGGACTTAGTTCATTTTCCCATATTTTTCCATCATTCTCCCCATGATTCCCTCCATCATTCAGTCATCCAGTCAATCATCCATGAGCATGCACACACCCATTGAGCTATCTTTCACATCTTCATGACTGTACCTGAACTTGTATCTATAGCCATTTTGTGTTGGTGTATCTGGTTAGCTTGGGAATTGGATTGAAGAAGCAGGTTGTCAAGCCCATGGGATATTGAAGAGGCGGGTTGTCAGGTCAATGAAAAATTCTCTGGGTGAGAGAATTGCTGGGAATTGATTTCCCAGAGGTGCTAAACTAGAGCTACAGTGCTCTGAGACTTCCTGTCTGGCCTGTTGTTGAAGCTCAGAAAGGAAGTGGGGCAGACGAAGGAATATTGAGCAGAGAAGGGGCACACTTCCTCGGTGGGACAAGCATGTGGGGAATGAGGGACTGTAGTTTTTTAGTTTGAGTTGGCACCTGAGACAGAGTCTTTCTTGTTGTCTATGAGCCTTTAGCCTAGTTAGGAATCCCTTTACTCGGGTGGATTTTAGTCCTAGCTCGGGGGTGACTCACTGTTGAGAGTGATGAACAGTGTGGTCTAAGGCTGGGAGGTTCGTGGAAGGTCTGCACATAGTTGGTGATATTCCTACTAAGATAATTGCCAATTTTGTGATAAATTTACATGTTGCATTGTTATTTACGTGCTTATTTTTATGCGTTATCATATGTGCGGTTATAACTATGTTTATTTTTATGGGTATTTCTTGTATATGTTGCATGTATATGTTTATTGTTATTTCTGTGTGAATCTGTGTATTTACAGATGTATTTGTATGTCTACATTTTATATATAATGCTTCCGCAAAAGTTCTGTGTGTGTATATTTTAATTGCATGCAGTTCGAAAAATTTATGTGGCATAGCTCAGTTGGATACTTGGTATGTTACCGTATGTTCCACAGAGAGAACGAAATATTTCTATGGCGTAGCGTGGCCTGACATGGATGGCCGAGGAATTTACATGGAACATTATGCATTTCTTCTAATACCTCGGTTTTGAATCCCCATATTAATAATGTATTTTGTTCATTGATTGAGAGATCAGAGTTCTTGAACAATTGAAAGGAACGAAAATCCTAGGAATGTAATAGTTTGAATACTTTTAATAATAAAATACATTGTTGGTTTTGAGACAGACAAGGACAAGAGTTATAGGGGGATATGATTCTATGAGAGAGGGGGGCTGAGGGTCTAATCCTTTATATTCTTTTTATATTATTTTATCCTTGATTTTAGTAAGAAGGGGAAAGGTCATGCGAGTCTCTTGGGGGAGGCCACGTTATGCCTTAAAAATTATATAAACCCTTCCTGTGGATTTTATGGGGGTTGGTAGCTAATGGTTACATTATTATTGTGGTTACTTACTTCATTTTTACCTAAGCCTTGTTCACCATTACCTTCCTTCTTCCTCACATTGGATCTGGTGGTGGGCATGGGGAGACACATTGTTGGAGGTAGCGAGCCATGGATTTTGGCTGTAGAGAATATTCATGTTCCAAAAAGGATTTGATTCTTATGTGCATGAGAATGATGAAAGTAATGCCAAGACTGTCTATAGCTAAGAATCCTAGGAGTTTCTAGCTTTGATATTTCCATACCAGTAGAACTAGATCCCTAGTTCAAGGTGAACAACCCGAGGGACGACATGGAAGTGAAGGGGGTTCATGATCTTGGGTTGTGTAGGTTAATGGGAAAGAGATATGGTAAAATGGGATTGTTGTATGGTTGAGAAAATGTGAGAGTTGATTTTATAGACTGGTTTGGGAAAACTAGAGTCAACCTAAGACACGTCCTTGTGGACTCATATCCCTCGATCGGGGGTGAGATGTTATTGATATCTAGAACACAAATGTCTAAGGTTGGGTGGAATGTCTGACGTCTATGGCCAGTTGGTGAAATTATCTAAAAATATAAGTCTCTCTATGTTTCTTAGTGATTTTATTCCATTGTGTATTTTATTTATCTCTGTGATATGTTTAATACATGCTAACTATTATTAATTGTTGTGCATGAATAATTATTCTTTATTTATCATTCATGCATGTTTCTTTATATTACATTTATGTTATTATGTTCATTCTTTTGTAAGAATGGTATATGATTTTCAAAATCACCTCAGGTAGGTGAGGTTTTGAGGCACTCGGTTAGTGGTGTGTGTCCTAGATTGCTATTAGATCAAATTGTTTTAGGTTTGCTGGTGATGGGTACATCATAGATTGGTATCAAATCTCAGTATGCAGTTCTTGGGCTGCATGGCCTGAATAAATTTAAAAGATCGCTTATTGTGCAAAGGCCAAGCCAATGGGGTGTTGGATGACTAAGTTGGTTTTTGGGAAGCAAATAATATTTTTGTGAATTGGAAAAAATTGGAAGATCTTGAATTTTTTTATAGCTTGACATCAACATGATGGGGATCCATGTGGCAGGGTGACTTGGAATACAATGTGGAGCCACAGTGGAAATTTTTCCTTGTGGTAGGTCCAAAATTGCGAGTGATGGTGGCAGACATTGTGGTAGTGGGAATCCAAAAATATGGGCATCCATGCATCAGGAGGTCCTCACATTTTTTTTCGAGGGTCAGATTCTAGATGCCTTATGCTCTGAGTGTGAATGTGGAACCATGACCGCAAAAAACCATCACCATCTTGGAATCTGTACATCCATGGGACCAAGGAGTGAGACATTTAGCAAAGTCTTGGATCTCAGATGCAATGAAAATGGAGTTGAACTGTCGTTGAACTAGGGTCATCGGATAAAATAACCATAACTAACAACCGTTGGATCCATTGGGGTAGGGTGATAGTGGATTCCGAATATTTGAGCATCTGGGTATATGTAAGTCTTTGTAGGTAAGTTATTGTGAAAGAACTGGATCTAGATACCTTGGTGCATGAACAATTTGGAGTGGAACGTGGACCTTGAGGAACCATGCAGAGGTTGTTTTGTATCCATATGTTTGGGACATCTGAGAGTTCATACATTTGGGGGACCAAGCATCGGGACATTTAGCAGATCCCTAGATCCAAGATATGTAGTGTAAACTATGCTAGAATAGTCAAATCATTTTTTTTCATCCTTTCTCATGAGAAATTGGATCTACTTGAAGTGAGTGGTGAAGGGGGGGGGGAGATATCTAGGTATCCAGAGTCCCTCGAGATGAATTACCTTGAAAGGGGTCGAATTTTGGATGTATACCTTGGAATTCACACATTTTGGAGTTCTGTGGGATGAGTTGTGTTGGAAGAGGTTGGATGTTGTATGTGGAGCATTGACATCTCAACATCTAGGCATCTAGTGGCCCCTAAGGTGAGTGGTCACTGTGAATGGATGGATACTATATACCCCCTAAGGTGAGTGGTCACTGTGAATGGATGGATACTATATACAAAAAATTTATTGAATATTTATGCCACATTATGTGCCACGTAAGCAATCCACCTTAGTGCCATTTTAGTAGCCTTTCATAGGTTATGTTAGCAATATGACATGTCAACAGAGTGCCATGTCAGCATGCCACACCAATAGACCGAGATGAAGGCCACGTCAAATGACACGTCAACATGCCAAGTAAACATTCCATGTTAGCATGCCATGTCATCATTCCATGTTAGCATGCCCAATCAACATGCCACATCAATAAAGTTCCATGTCAGCAATGTACTTGTCAACATGCCATAGTGGCAAGCTGCGGAGAGGGACGAATGACTAGATTCCATGTGGTAGTCTGGTATGGGTGGAATATAGTAGGATGGAACCAAGACCATCCAAACATCTAGGAATCTAGGCATATGAATTTGTTGCCATTGTTTTGGATGTGGAGGGATGAATATTGGATTCCTTGCGCTTTGAGTTGAGTGGAACCCCGACCGTGTAGAACCAAGACCATCTAGACATCTAGGTATCTGGGAATTTGGGGGTCCATCAAGTTCATGTTATTGTTGAGAGTCATATGCTAGATTTCAAATACCTTTGATTTAGGAGTGGAACCTTATAGCATAATCGTTACTCATATGGAGATCCAAAACACCATGGAGAAACCTTGCGCGGGTATTTAGTGGAAGGCTAGATACATATGAGTAACCTTGAACAATGGAACAATTACCATTTGGGTAGTGGAGAATCTAGGGATCTGGGATGTTGGAGATGTTCAAATCTGGATTAGGTCAGTAGTTGTTAGTGAACCAATGGTAAAATTAAGATCAAGTGAAAAAAATTGCATAGTAATCTTAATTTGGGGAGAAAAGAAGCCTATTTCACGAGGCCATAAATTTCAACTTAGAGATCATATTGAGGCATGGGAATAGTTGTTGGAAATATAATTTAGAGGAGAATAACCTGGA
Source organism: Picea sitchensis (assembly GCA_010110895.2). NCBI lineage: Eukaryota > Viridiplantae > Streptophyta > Pinopsida > Pinales > Pinaceae > Picea > Picea sitchensis. The sequence continues at coordinate 170,242 of SNQJ01S0013126.1, forward strand.
ATTATTAGAATTTGGAGAACTATGATATTAATCCTTAGAAACTGAGAAGAAGAAGCACTTGTATCTTAACTAACAAATTTTTTTGTATAATATGCTTAACTCTAAGAAAATGATTGCTTGAACATTTTACAGAAGTAAGAGATAGAAGCATGTCAGTTCAAGCCATGATTAAATATTAGAGTCATGGAATATGAATAAGGATCCTTTACTCATGAGAGATAATCCAAAGGCTAGAAAATTAGTGTTGGTAATGCAGAGACATAATCTAATAGACACATGAGAATAATGGAACCAACACAATTGATAGAGACATTGAGAAGCTTAAGAATTGAAGTGCAAAGTTACTAAACAAAAAATGAGAAGATGATGAGAGAAAAAACCAAAAGAATGCTCAGATGATGAAAATAATAAATCAGTTGTAGAGGTAGGTGGAGAATGGATTAGGTCCAAGACATGAATATAGAGACAAACATCGGGAAATGAGAGATAAATATAAAATATCTAGTTACTCCATAAGTTATAGTGGGACTCAGAGACATAAATTTCTTGTTCGCTCAACTAGAAAAGTTTATGCATCTGAACAGCTAAGGATCATCCCAAAAGTGTCTCCTTTTAGGCATCAAAGAAGAATATATGAGTTGGATAGTTTGCAAGGAGATCTTAGGAAGATTAAGCCACCATCCTTTGATGGTGAAAGAGAAAATGAAGATAATGTTGAAGCCTAGTTGCTTGGGATCAAGAAGTATTTTTAGTTGCACAAATACTCATCCAACCTAGAAGATAATATTGCCACATACCATTTTCATGGAAAAGATGCTACGTGATGGGATCAATTGAAGCAATTTGAACAAATTAATGAAAATAGGATTACTTAGAAGAATTTCAAGAAATTCTTTTAGCAAGAGTATCTTCGAGAGAACTGTTATGACATGAAGATGCAAGAGTTCTTCAAACTCAACTTGGGGAGCATGACGATGGGAGAATATGAAAACAAATCCTTGGGATTGTTGAAGTATGTGGGGTTTATCAAGGATGAGAAGGTAAATATACAAAGGTTTATGAGTGGAATTCCATCTTTCTATAGAGATGAAGTTCAGTACAATGAACCCAAAACCTTGACATAGGCCATTAGAAAGGCTAAGCACCTACATGATCAAGGAAAAGGTAGATAATCTCTTCACAATTCTTGGAAGGATAAGAATAATGATAAATTATATCAGAGAAGAAAGGGATGCAAACCTCCTTTTAATAGAAGTTGTTCTAATACAAATCAAGAAGATCAACTTACTAAGAGTGAATCCAAGAGGGAGGACTCTATTGGGTTATTTTTATCACTTGGGTGAGAAAATATAAGACCCTTGATTTCTTAGTTGGACTACCTAAACAACACAAAACAATGGTTAGTAGGTTGGTGAACTTGCAAGTAAAGAAGCATATAATAAAAAAGAAGATAATAACAAACAAAGAAATATAAACTAAACCAATATCAACAAAGGATGCATGACATTGAACACAAAGAATGGTTACCTAATAGAAAATGGTATTTGAAATTGAGATCACCAAGAGAAGAAATGTGGGAGTTATGAATCCCCTATTCATCTTAGGGAGGGTTCTTGAATCCCTCAAAGAATATATTCTACTCTCCTATTCTAAATTGACAATGGTGAAGAAATCTATGGAAAAAATTCCCAAGAGGTGGAAAGCTTTCCCTATGCTATAATTTCTCAAGCTATTCTTGAGAGAACAAATGGTTTCTCCAAGAATATTTGAAAAACATAACACTACAATGAACCTCTTATATTTTTTCATACAATGGCCCCTTTTTTTTAGAATCATAACAAGGTATTTGATAACTTTCTCCAAGTGTGAATGGGAGGAACCTTTAAGGTACATCCCATATTTTTAGTCACCCCAAGACAATATTTTGGGTTGATCTTGGGGTCTTGTCTTGAATTACTTCACCCTCGAAGTGGTTGAGGCCCGACCAAATTCATAAATGCATTGTTTCCTCATCCGCACATGTTTCTTCATGGAAAATCGTGCATGCAATGCATTGTGTGTATCTGGGGTATTTTTGGCCCGCGTGGATGCATGTGCGATGACTTAATTTGAAGTGCACACAAATTTGTGGGTATTTTATATAGTTTTTGGTCATCTTGTTATAATTGATTCTATAAATATTGGGAGTATGTTGTATCTATGCTAATTGTTTCTTCATCCATTGTCTGTATTGTTATGTGAAATTTTTTGGTGATAATAGATGCCCCCTGACATGTGAGGTTAGGAGCATACATATAGTTTAAATACAAAAATGTTTGTTTTGTTGAAAAATTGCTAGAGCATAGGAGAGTTGTAGCTGCTACTAAGAGGAACCATTAGAGTGATCCATTGGAGGAAGAGGGGGTTCTAAACGGGACCAGATTTCTCTGAAAACTAAAATATGAATTTTCATACAAACGAGGAGGGCATGCCTCATGCTCGTGTCATAAAAAAAAATGTAGTGACCATAAATGATCATGGTTGATGGAGTAGATATTTGTAGCACCCTCATGGGCATCAATAATTGGGAAGAATGATTTTGATGATGAGATATCCTCTGTATTAAGAACTCGGTTACCTATGAAGAATTGATAGATTAATGGATACATAAGTGTTCAACTGGTACTACAAATTACAACGATTGCATAGTACCCGCCATAACATGAAACTATGTTGGTGTCGAATGATATGGAGGTTAATGACATCAAAAATAAATGATGACTATTTTTGTGTTGTCTGAGACTTCTCATCGGTAGTGGGATGAGATCCAAGCCACTTCCACCTTCCTAGAAATTGGTGTTGATGTTCATAGGTAGGGAGCACAACCGAAAGAAGTTAAGGGCTTCTCCTCATATTCTATATCGAGTGGATGAATCATGTGTTAACATTGGGGAACAAAACTGGTAAAATGAAGGTTATATGGAAGGGATGGATTATGAACAATGACCCTTGGTTGGGGGAGTGATGGTGGCCACAACCGTAAAACTTGACCTGGTGTCAAGGGGACAACCATACACTGGGTTACATAGTGTCGTGAAAGGATGAAGCTGCAAAATGAGATAAAAGGTAGGGGTATACTCATAGATTGAGGACAAGGGTGTCTTGGTAGAATCTATGGATTTCCAGTGAAAGGGTTATTTTGCAGGAGTAATTGTGGATGAAAATTTCCCCAACCAAGGGTAACATGGGTTTCTTTTCCAAGGTAAGAGACTCCATCATCTGTGATGACAAAAATTTATGTACGAGAAATGATGACAAACTTTATACAATTAAAAAATGAATAAAGAATGAGGGGTTTGAGTATACTATTACGAGGAAAATCACTCTATGGAATGGGGTAAACCAAAACAGAGGGAAATGATTGCAGAAATCAACTCTAATCTCAAGTGTGCTATATAAACAAATATGCTAACAAGACAAGATAAAGAGCCTATCTCATCCAGACGCTCGATGAAGTCCACCGTTGAGTACTTGACTCAAAGCAATACACCTGCAACTTGTTCTAAAAAACCAAGATACACAAGCATATGGTGATAATATATAAAGTTAGCACATACAATAGCATAATCCATCAATATTCATAACAAATACGCCCATGGAATAAAAATTCAAATATTTTCAAGACATTAATTGGATGAGAAAATAGTATTTCTATTAAAATGTAATCAACAAAAGTGTATGAATGACAAACTTCCATGTCGACACATTCAGAACCAAGAAACTAAGTCCCTTCCAGCTGGGCCTCCACCACTTCAATCCTCCACCAAAGGCAAGATCATATAAGAGAGACAATGAGGTTCTCCATCAAATAGGGAAGAGCTTGGGGGATGAACAATGTATTCAGACTTAAAAGGACAAAGGGATGCAGACTCAATATGAAGTGAATGGTTTCTACAAAGTAAATTTCCTCTCATAGTTGAAGTCTTCTCCCTCATTTGCATATATTGGATATGGCCCATTTATAGCCTTCAAATGGAACTGAAGGGTTGAGTTGGAACTTTTCCAGTATATGGAAGGTCAAGGATCATGGATCTCGTGATGTGACATGGAAACCCGACACCATTTTTTAATTTTGAGAACAAAACTCGATGTTCACAGGTTGTAATGATGTAACCTGCGTATACGCATGTTGTATAGCTGTTAGTGCACGTATATGTGGAAAAATATGTTTTTTAGCTCTGTGAATTGCAAAAAGGGACTTCAAGTATGCATAGGGAAATGGAAAAGGCCTTCTAATAAAGTTTGTATGGGGTGATGCAAATCTTGCTATAACAAATGCCCCCTAATGTGTGAGATCAGAGGAGTATCTGCGATGGCCAAAATATATTATAATTCCCAGAAGTGGAGTAATAGAGAACCAGTTGGATGAACTAGTTGCTCACAAGAATATTACAATCCATACTGACTTTGTGCACATGGTTGTCAATTTGAATTACATTGCAAATCCATGTGGAAATATACCAAACAATTGTTCATGGCCATAAATAAGAAATACAAGAGTAGATACATGTTGTTGGTCCTGAGATTAAACTTAAGGCTCACAGACTAATGTCAGGCATCGAGAATTTATAGGAAAGTTGTAAGGTGTGCTTTTTATTTTGTTAGTTATATAATATTTAATCCTCAAATTAAATTAATAATAGAATAGGACAGAGGTCGTGTTTTGTCATCTAAGTCGATTAATAAAATCAAATGATGTGGGAGAAATTTACAATAATGTTAAACAAAATAAGGCACCAAATGAAAGATGAATCTTACCTTGTTCACAGTAGAAGAAAATAAATAATACACCCTTGAAAGGATATTAGATACAGTGATCCAAGTAGCTTGCAGGTCTTGTATTTAATTATAGTGAATACAAAGGAAAAATTGCTTTCTTATCAAATAACTGATAAAATGTGATTATAGTAGTTGTATTACTAAATTGAAACCACTCGCTTATCAAGGAATAACATAAAGAAAACAAGAGATATGAAATACAAGAGAAGAACATAACTCAAACTGCAAAAAAGTTGGAATCCTTGTCTGTACTTGTATTAATACTCACAAAAGGAGAGTTTTCTCAATTACATTTGGCAAGAACCCCCCCCCCCCTTTGGTTCATTCAGAACTCCTAATATTTATACCAGACGAGTTCCTTCGGTCTGAAACTGATTACAATGATCTCTAAAAAAAATGTTTCGGTTCTAACTGATTACAATGATCTTTGAAAGAAACACTTCGGTTCTGACTGTACATCATATGAAGCTTTAAAATTTAGTCGAACTTAATTTGATGTCATCTTTTGATGATTTGTCTTCGAGTTTTGTTGCATGGTTGGTCTTTTTTGCTGACTGTGGCCACTTCCTAAAATATCGTGCCTTGAAATATGGGGATCATTGGCTGCGGGATGATCCTCTGTTGCTAGGTGTCTCGAGTCATCTGTCACCTGGAATGAGTTTAATGGCATAGAGAATTGTGGTTGAAGCTGTGGCGATGGCGATTTGACAACTAGTTCAATGCGGGCTCGTTATGGGAAGGTGGTGCATCC
>SNQJ01S0013126.1:175860-199723 GCA_010110895.2 Picea sitchensis
GAAGCTTTAAAATTTGGTCGAACTTAATTTGATGTCATCTTTTGATGATTTGTCTTCGAGTTTTGTTGCATGGTTGGTCTTTTTTGCTGACTGTGGCCACTTCCTAAAATATCGTGCCTTGAAATATGGGGATCATTGGCTGCAGGATGATCCTCTGTTGCTAGGTGTCTCGAGTCATCTGTCACCTGGAATGAGTTTAATGGCATAGAGAATTGTGGTTGAAGCTGTGGCGATGGCGATTTGACAACTAGTTCAATGCGGGCTCGTTATGGGAAGGTGGTGCATCCACCGGGAGGTGGTGTATAATAAGAGTGGGAGACAAGTGGTGAGGGGTGATAGGTTTCCTATTTTACGGGGGTGTGAAGAAATGGTTTTGAGGTAACCCTCTTTTCATCCTACAATGCATCTAGTGATGCCATGTAACCCTGAGAGAAAATCGTGGTTTAAATTGCGGGACCGCCTCTCGAAATTAAATCCTGTGCAACTCCGCACCCCACAATTTCCCTCATCCGTTGATTTGGGTGAGATCAAGTTAAGCTGCCAAATATTTTTAAAGTAAGATAAGCACCCAAAGTTTGAGCCGAGGTCAAAACTCTCGGTCACATGTGGAGAAATATTCATGCAATTCCTATTCATCAATCTGAGCAGGGGACATGTGTCAGATGATCTTCGTATTCGACTGTTTCATACTCTGGGGGAGGAAAGCAATGATGAGTAAAGAAATATCAAAGACCCAAATTTTGGAGTTCCAAAGTGAATCTCCGTCATTAAATCAAAAGGACACGTGACATGAGATCCTCCACTTCAGGGATAACTTCTTCAGAAGAAAGCTGGGTGTATGAAGCGAGAATTCCCGAAGTCCCAAAGCCTAGAGTTCCGAAGTGAATCTCTGTCATTGAAATCAAAAGGAAACGCGGCATGAGATCCTGCACTTTGGGGATAAATGCTTCAGAAGAAAGCTGGGTGTATGAACGAGAATTCCCAAAGCTCGGAGTTCCAAAGTGAATCTCTATCATTGAAATCAAAAGGCCATGCCTAGAGTTCTGAAGTAAATCTCCACCATTGAAATCAAAATGCACGTGGCTTCAGATCTTCCACTTCAGAGACTTAGCGTTCTAGAGAGTTTGAACTCCCCTTTCTATCTATTTATCCCTTTCTCTGCTATATTTGGTCCTTTTCTCAGTTTATCAGACTCTCGAACCAGTTTAGCATTCCACTAGGTTCTGATGGCACTATTAACCTGTCTGAAACAGGAGAGGTATGTAAGTTCTTTTCATTGATGGAAAATAAAAAATAATTATTCAAATCATTAACCCTAGACAATCATAAACGTCATTAAAAATTCTACGGTTCGACTTTTGGAGGTTTTGAAAGTAAGAGGGTAGAGATCTCCCGAAGTCCGAAATCACAGAGAAGTTAATATTTTACTATTCATTTTTATGTTTTAATTTATCATTCTTTAAACCTTGAATTATACTTAAGTACTTAGGCATTTCGACATTCGGGGTTTTCATTGTTTAGACTTAATGGAATACCCAAAGTGCGAAGCCTCGAAACGAACATCAGAAACTTTCTTTAAAACTCGAGAAACTTCTACAGTTTGGAGATCATTAAGACCATTTGATAAAATTAGAGTAGCTAATTGATGATGGATATCATAAACGCCCTTTCAAAAAGTGATGCATTTATCTTTAAATTTAAAAGGAGAATCTCTAAGTTTCTTTTTCTTTTTGGGTGAAATTTTTATTTCTAAGAGATAAAATCTAAAGCTCAAAATCTCAAAATTAAACATGTTCCAACATAGGCTCCATTTGGGGATTGCGGCTCCCTGTGAGGCGCGAAAGAACAATAGGACAAGTTCCTTTATTGGGTAAATGGAGTCATCATTGGGTTTCTGTGAAACATACTCTGGAAAAACACACAGAAGGACATTAGACTTCAGCCATATCTCAGAAAGTTTTTTAAAAACTTAATCATTCATCGATCTCGAGTTTAGGCTATTAATAGTTTCCTTTTCTTGAAACTGATTTTGGATTTGTTCAGGATAATCAAAACAAATTTAACCGATCTATCAGACTCTGGTAGATTTTTCTCACATCAAGGAAAAATAATTTTAATGATTTAGTCAGGGAGTCCCTTATTGGTTTAGAATGTAAATCTTGTCGAAAAGAGAACTAGCTACCAGAGTACATTATATACATGTATAATAGTCTTGCAGATATCATAGACATTGTTTCACTACCAGTGAGCCTGTTCAGTACCCCGATGAAGTTATCTAATTCCCTCATTGAATTTCCTTTCACCACTTCAATTTTTAATTTTTTATTTAAACACTGAGATGAGGGCAATCATTTAGTGAATTTCCTTTCATCATCTCTCTTTGGACTAGATGGGGGCAATCATTTTATGAATTTCCTTTCACCATCTGTCTTATATTTTTAAAACATGAAGTGGGGGCAATCAATTTGTATGTAACATACAAGGGATGATGTTTGTTCATAATTTAATGATCGGAGGCATATCAACCCATTTTGATTTACTCTGGACTAATCCTCTCCCAACCTTCAAAACACCTTAGCCTACAGGGAAGTTATCACGAGGAGCTTTTATTTTCCATGGATTTTCCTTGAGCGAAACTAATCAGTTTAAATCTACTAGAAGGGTTAAATTAGTCAATATTAGCCTAGACATACTCTCTTTCAGTTAAAATCAGAGGAATTATAGGATTTTTTTCCTACTCTCGTTTTGAAGGTCTGATTTTTTAGGCTTTCTGAGTCAAGGCGAAATTTGTCTTTTTGTGAAGATTTAAGGTCTGGGAGCACAAATTGGGGTAGAATAAAAAATTTCATATATGCTATATAGGAACTGAGAGAGGAGTCATAGGTTTTGAAAGGGATCTCATTCCCACTCGAGCCTACTTCATGATTAGCGAGCTTCTTTTTATTTTTCTTTTTCCTTCTACCTTCATATTATTTTCATTTGGTTCGGAAAAATTAGGATCTTGGATTTTTCTAATCTTTGATTTGGTGACCTTTTTTAACATAAGTACAATTTTGTTTAGATTTTATGAGATTTATTTTAATGCCTTGTTTGAATGACAATAAGCATAGAATTTCATACCTTGAATTTCATTTGTATTTTCCACTAAAACCATTATTAATTTATCACTTGTTTTGTGAGAAAGCCAATTTTTCTAGAAAGTGAGTGTCGGTTTCTGATACATCTTTCTCTCTCGACTGTTTGTAAGTATTCTATTTGAAAATAAGCATGAGAAATGTCATAACATTTGCATAAAAAGAAACTGTATGTGTTACTTGTTTTTATATTTCTACTTTTTATGAAATCAACAAACCTGGTCTTATTCACAGTATACAGTAAAAACTTACCAAAGAAAAGGAAAACCATAAAACATGAAAATCACATCGATATGTGCAATGGGAATTTGGAATCTGATTATTGCATGAAGTGTTTGAGGTAACACCCATTGACATGGGCATTAAGGATTTTTCCATCAAGGTTTTCTAATAAGAATGAATTCTTTCCCTTAGAAGCCACGATCCAGAAAGGTCCAAACTAGATGTGATCAAACTTAACGTCCTTTCCTGCATCTTCTTTTTTAGCATCCCACTTCAAAACTAAGTTACCAGGGAGAACTTCCCTATCTTTATCTTTTTTATCAAATAGAGATTTCATGTTATTTTGATATTTATGAAGCTTCTCATCTACCTCATCCCTATTTTGCTGGACTTCAATTAACTGGTTTATTCTTTTGGTAATATCATTCAGTTCTTCCTTCGCGTCTTTCCAAATCTTCATCACGTGAAGATCTAGATTTATGGGGAGGAATACATCAGTACCATACACCATTTGGAAAGGATACATTCCAATTGATCTCTTTGTGCCAATTCGATTTTCCCACAAAGAGTATTTCAAATGGACATCCCAGGATTTCTTATTTTCAGTCAACACTTTTTTAATTATGGTGATTAGGATCTTATTTGATGATTCAACTAATCTATTGCCTTGAGGATAGTAGGTTGTGGAGTGTCCTAGTATAATGTTGTAATTTTGACCAAAAATGACCATCGCCATAGATTTGAAAGCTTGAGCATTATCTGTAACTATCTTCCGGGGACATCCGAAACTTGATAAAATGTTTTCTTCTAAGAAATTGATCACCACTGAGTCTATAGCGTTTCATGTCGGAATGGCGTCTACCCATTTAGTGAAATAGTATGTGGAGGTTATAATCCATTTATGTTTTGCACTTGATTGTGGATGGATTTTTCGATAAAATCCAGACCCCATTGTTGAAATGAATCTTTTGTTTTGAATGGAATCAAGGGTAGAGAGGGAAGATTTTGTTTGCCTGAAAATAGTTGACAAGAATTACATGCTTTGACTTTAGTATTCACGCCAGTAAATAATTTCGGCCAATAGTATCCAACTCTTAAGGATTTTATAGGCCATTTCCCTCGAGGTGTGGTTTCCTCCACACACCCCTTCATGAAACTCAATTATGACATCCTCTGTTTTGGATTCTATTAGACATCTTAGCAAAAATCCTAGGGGATCTTTCCAATACAGTTGGCTATCAATGATGCAATATTTTACCGCATGCAACGTCAACATTCTCTCCTTAGAAGGAGTCATATATTTTGGGAATTGAAGAGTCATGAGGTATGAAACTATGTCGCCATACCAAACCGAGGAAGAAATTATTTCTTGGATCTTCCTTATAGGTGGTTGGTCGTCAATATCTTCTATGTCTAGAAAGTGTTTGTGGGATTCCAGGTGGTATATCCCAAGTGCCCTGAATTTTGATTCAGCTAATAGTTTTTCCAGGCCTTTACCTTTGACGAGTTTAGTGAGTTTTACTTCAAGATCAAATTATTGAATCTTGGCTAGCCATCGACCCCTTCTTTTGTCGTTATCTGGTTGAAACAATATATCTTTAACAGAGTTAGTTGGTATGTAGGCAATTATTCTAGAATGCAACACGTAAGTCCTGAAAGCTTTGAGGGTTTTCACCATTGCATATGTTTGTTTTTTCAGTATATCATATTTCAACTCGACGTCGTTGAGGATTTTACTGAAAAATGATATCGACTGCTTGAAATATTCTTTGCTCTTTTGTAAGAGCACGACTGCGATAGTATGCTTGGATGCAAACGAAAAAATCAAGAATTCCTTCATGTAGTCTGGACTAGCCAACAATGGTGCTTCCCCTATCGTCTTATTGATGCGTTCAAAAGATTATTTAGCTTCCGTCATTTATTTGACTTCACTATCCCTTTTCATCATATCTGTGATCAATTTAACAATTTCAACGAAATTTGGAATGAATCTTCTTAAAAAAATTATTTTTCCTAAAAAATACTGGATTTCCTTTCTGTTCCTAGGAATATTGATAATATCTATAGCTTCGAACCTTTTCAGATCAATTTTGATTCCTTCCCTAGATACTATGTGGCCTAAGAGTTTACCTTCTTGCATTGCAAAATGGGATTTCTTAGGGTTGAGTGATAAACCAAATTTTCTGCATTTCTCGAATGTCTTCTTGAGGTGTACTAAGTGCTCTGCATCTGAGTTAGAAAAAATAGTTAAATACTCGAGATAAATAATGATGAACTTATCTTTTTCACCAACAAAGGCTATGTCCATTTCTTGTTGGAAGGTGGCCCATGCGTTCATCAGACCAAATGGCATTTTTTCGTAGATGAAGGTATGCCATGGAGTGGTAAACACGGTTTTTTCTTTGTCATCTTTGTGAACTGCAATTTGATTATAACCTGAAAATCCATCAATCATAGACATTATGTTGGCCCCAACCATTTTTTCAGAACGTGATCCATTTTAGGGAGCAAATAATTGTCTTTAAGGGATGATCTGTTTAGGTTCCTGAAATCTATGCAGAGTCTGATTTCACTGTTCTTCTTCTTGATTGGAACTAAGTTAGACACCCACTCAGGATACCTAAGTGGAACAATAATCTTTGCATCAAGGAGATGTTTTACCTCCCTTTCTATTATAGGCAGGAGTATAGGGTTTATCTATCTGATTTTTTGCCTGAAAGGTTTGATGCCCTGTTTTAAAGGGATTTTATGTTCGATCATAGTGGTATCATAAGTTTTCAGTTCATCACAAGACCAAGTGAATATGTCTTTGTATTGTTTGAGTATCTTGGAATACTTACCTTTTATTCAGGGTGGAAGGTATTTAGATGTTTTGACCAGTTTAGGGGTTTCCTTAGTTCCTATATTACAATCTTCAACCTCTTTGGGTTGGGGTTGCAAGGTAGACTTTAGGGGTATGTCGTCATGATCAAATAATATTTATAAATGAATCATACCTTTATGTATCTAATTGTTTTTCAACACCAACATGCGGTGATTAGCGATCTTATCCTGGAACTTTTGAGGATCTTCCCCTTCTTGCATGATCCAAGTAGGGTCATTATGATTTTCCTGGTCAATGTGTGTTTCAGAAAATTCATCCACCATTTCTAGAAATTGCTTGATCTACTCATTGTCTTGAAAGACCTGCCAGTGTTGAACATTATTTGGTATTGAAGGTCCGTGCCTCATTTATATGTGATACTTTAGCTTCAGTATGGTAGGTGGCATAAAGGTAGCAGCTTCCTTCGCTAGAGAATCAACTTGTTGATTTTCTACCCTGGGAATATGATGAATATTAAATGAAGAGAAAATGTTTTCTATCAAATCCTAGGCGCAGTTTCTATACGACCTTATCCTCAGATGCTTGGCTTGATACTATTGTCTTATCTATTTTACAATCAGTTCTGCATCGCCATAAACTATCAGATTTTCAATTTTCATCTTCCTGGCAGCCTCTAATCCTAAGACCAGAGCTTCATACTCACATACATTATTCGTATAATCAATGTCCCACTGTAATCTATATGAGAACAAAATAATGAATTCATTTCCAAGTGCCACAAACAATACTCCATCTCCTGCTCCTTCCCAAGACAAAGCACCATTGAAAAACATTTTCCAAACACCTGTACTATTTACATTTTTGTTTGTTTTTTCTATTCTTTTGTTTTCTTCTTCTGTACATTCATCGAAATTATCATCAATCGATAATATGCAGTTTCCTAGATATTGATCGACGACATATACTGGGTAATTATTTGGGTTAAGTGGGTCACTTATAGTATATGCCAACCTTGTCTCTATGTATAGACGGGTGAACTATCCACCAAAAATTGGGATCATAGCGTACGTCATGTCCAGTTGAAGTGATCCTCCGAGTTTGGCACCCTAAGACCTGGATAACAAAATGTCATAATTTGCAGGGACATCAACAACGAATACATCCATAAGAATACTCTTTACAGGGATTTGTGAAGGATTAACCACCAAATATTTAATCATACCAAGACATTTAATTTTTCTCGAATCGAAAGAATATAGATCTTGATACGGTCTNGGGTCACTTATAGTATATGCCAACCTTGTCTCTATGTATAGACGGGTGAACTATCCACCAAAAATTGGGATCATAGCGTACGTCATGTCCAGTTGAAGTGATCCTCCGAGTTTGGCACCCTAAGACCTGGATAACAAAATGTCGTAATTTGCAGGGACATCAACAACGAATACATCCATAAGAATACTCTTTACAGGGATTTGTGAAAGATTAACCACCAAATATTTAATCATACCAAGACATTTAATTTTTCTCGAATCGAAAGAATATAGATCTTGATACGGTCTAGTAATACGAGACCCAAATTTTCCATAATAACTTTGGGCATTAAACTATGAGAAGATCCAGAATCCAACATACAATTATGCAGTAGGTGATCATGCACAGTTAGCGTAATATAAAAAGGAGAGAAAAAATATTTAGCATTTTCAATATGCAGACCAAACATTATAGTAGGTTTATCATATTCTAAATTAATAACATCTGCATTACTTTTAGTGTCTGAAAAATTTATCATCTTGGCAATTTTCTTTCTATAAGTTGGATTTTTTTCTAGTTCAACCATAGGTACATGAATTTTGATTTTATTAATCTCATTTTCCAGATTGAAACTTCCAATTGTCTTTTTGGCTTCTCTGGTTGGGATCTCTGTCTCCTTTTTTTTTCTGGTCTATTAGTTTGTGTTTCTTTTATTTCGACTGTCTTTGTTTGGGTTGTTTGTGTTTCAACAACTTTCGTTTTGGCATCTTGTGGGTCAGTAGATGGTTGAGATGCCCCATTCATTTTATTCCTCGAAAAGATATTCTTTGGTGGAGAAGTTGTAGAATTTTTATCTCTAGTACTTAAGTTATATTTCTGTTGAAGCTCAGCCATTATAGAGTCGACAATTCCTTGATAATTAGACTCTACCATATTATTTATACTTTTCTTATTTCTAAACATGGGTTCTTGGTCTAAATATATTTCGTAATCTTGTTTGGTTATGTGAGGTTCTCGATCGTTATCAATGAGGTTGTTTATATCTTTCTCTAACCCCTCATAGTCTTGCATATCATCATTTTGCATGAAGTTTTCTGTTTTAAAAGGGGCTTTGATTTTTTGGTCCTCATTTTTTACTTGTTTCTGCTGGATCTAGGGGTTGGGATTCCTTTTGAAATCTCTCCTATTGAACTGATCAAATTTTGTTTGGTTTAGTTCCATTTTAGATATTGTGTTTGATAGTTCTTTAATTATTTTATCCATTTCATCTATTTTATCTTCTACAGACCTCCCAGATCCGGAGGGTCCTGCTTGTTCTTTGAAACATCTATTTTCTTTACTTCCCGTTTCGAATTTGGATTTTAATTTTCTCAATGCCATCATATTAGAATCGATTTCTGTGGAATCATCCTGCATTCCTGCTAGGGTGGCTGACCTTATTTCTCTTAAAAGGAGAGCGAAGTCTGGTTCAAAGGCCCCGACAAAAGTCACCTTTGTTGCAGGTTGGGAAGGTTTAACCTCAGCAAGAATTTTATGATACAATTTATTAAATATCTGGGTAAAATTGAGAACTGATTCTGAATTCTTCTTTCTTAAAGCCCCAAATTTAGTTAAATAGTAGAGGTGATCCTTCTTCTCCCCCCATTATCTCAAAAAGGCATTTTCTAGCTCATCTTATGATCTTATGGATCCAACTTGGAGTCCTCGGAACCAGGTTCTCACCTCTCCTTTGAAATTTTGAACTAAGAGCCTCGAGTAAACATCATCATGCTCAAGGCCAAGGTTATCAATGAATTGGTCGAAAACATTTATGTGTTTTGTGGAAGTTAAGTCTCCTTCTCCCATGAATTTTGGCAAGTTATTCATATAATTTTTGGGTAGATTGTGAAGGGGAACGGGGAGGACTAAAGGAGAATACCTAGCAGTTACTTTGGAAAATATTCTAGGGGGTAGGGGTGGCCCTTGAACACCTCCTCCTCCGCCACCTCTAACACCACCTCCTCTGACAACAACCATCCATAAACTAGGAGATGAAACTTGGGAGTTATAGAGAGGATTTTCAAAAACTTTTAGTTACCTTTTAGTTACTTCGGGATGATTCAAAGGAGCTTCGGGAAACTGACCGTTAGGAGAGGAGAAATCTAAAAAAGGAGGGGAAGGAAAATGAGGGCTTGGTTCTTTATACTTACAGGATATGTAAACCGGAGAACCAACATGAGTTGAATCAGGATATAAGATATGTTCCTCAGAGTTTTGGGAAACTGAAAACTTTACTTTAGGAACTGGTGGAATATAAATAAAAGCAGGTATCGAAAGGGATCTATTACATTTATTGGTGAGGGAGTTAGTAAACACGGTCGTGGATTTTATCTTGGGTAAAACCAATTTTGGATTTATGATTTTAGCTTCAAGTTTATCAGTTAATGTTTCTCTGAAATGGATTTGGGTGGAATCTTCTTGCAGGGTCGACTGTTCAAGTGGGAACTTAGCATTAGTTTCCATAGATTTGGGTTGGTAAACATTACATGTGGATGCCACATTCTTCTTGAGGTATCCCCTTGGTTTTAATAACTTTTCAGGATCAGAGACAGGGGTAGTCTTCTTATCGTCTGGGTTTTTTCTGGTATTTTTTCGACCAAATGCCATTTTATCTGTGGTGGAGTCACCAAGTGAAATATAAAAGTTATCCTTATTAATTTATTCAATCTTTGTTCACTATCAAAGAGAGAAACTTACCATGTCGTTCTCCGAGAGAAAAATAACTTCGTTTCTCCATCCCCGACGATGGTGCCAAAAAGATGTTGGTCTTGAGATTAAACTTAAGGCTCAAAGAATAATGTTAGACATCAGGAATTTATAGGAAAGTTGTAAGGTGTGATTTTTCTTCCGTTAGTTATATAAGAATTAATCCTGAAAACAAATTAATAACAGAACATGATAGAGGTTGTGTTTCGTCGTTTGAGTCGATTAATAAAATCAAATGATGTGGGAGAAATTTACAAGACTGTTAAACAAAATAAGACATCAAATGAAATATGAATCTTACCTTGTTCACAGTAGAAGAAAATAAATAATACACCCTTGAAAGGACATTAGATACAATGATCCAAGTAGCTTGCAGGTCTTATATTTACTTACAGTGAATACAAAGGAAAAATTGTTTTCTTATCAAATAACTGATAAAATGTGATTACGGTAGATGTAGTACTAAATTGCAACCACTCTCTTATCAAGGAATAACATAAAGAAAACAAGATATATGAAATACAAGAGAAGAACATAACTCAAACTGCACAAAAGTTGGAATTGGAATCCATGTTTGTACTTGTATTAATACTCACAAAAGGAGAGTTTTATCAATTACATTCAGAAAGAAGCACCCCCCCCCCCCTTTGATTCATTCATAACTCCTAATATTTATACCAGACGAGTTCCTTTGGTCTGAAACCGATTACAATGATCTCTGAAAAAAACGTTTTGGTTCTAACCAATTACAATGATCTCTCAAAGAAAAGTTTTGGTTATGACTGTACATCATATGAACCTTTAAAATTTAGTCGGACTTAATTTTATGTCATCTGTTGATGATATGTCTTTGAATTCTGTTGCATGGTTGGTCTTTGTTGCTGACTGTCGCCACTTCTAAAAATATCGTGCCTTGAAATCTAGGAATGATTGGCTGCAGGATGATCCTCTGTTTCTAGGTGTCTCGAGTCATCTATCATCTGGAATGAGTTTACTGGCATAGAGAATTGTAGTTGAAGATATGGTGATGGTGATTGGACAACTAGCTCAACGTGTGCTCATTATGGGAAGGTGGTGCATCCACCGGGAGGTGGCATGTAGTAAGAGTGGGAGACAAGTGGTGAGGGGTGATAGGTTTCCTATTTTGCGGGGGCATGAAGAAATGGTTTTGAGGTAAGCCTATTTTCATTCTGCAATGCATTTGGTGATGCCATGTAACCCCAAGAGAAAACCACGGTTTATATTGTGGGACCGCCTCTCGAAATTAAATCATGTGCAACTCTGTACCCCACAATTTCCCTCAATCGTTGATCAGGGTGAGATCAAGATAAGCTGCCGGATCTTCATAAAGTAATATAAGCACCCAAAGTTTGATTCGAGGTCACAACTCTCGGTCACATGTGGAGAAATCTTTGTTCAATTCTTGTTCATTGATCTGAGTGGGGGACACATGTCAGACGATCTTTGTATTCAGCTGTTTCATACTCCAGGTGAGGCAAGTAGTGCTGAGTAAAGAACTATCGAAGACCCAAAGTCTAGATTTCCAAAGTGAATATCCATCATTGAAATCAAAAGGACATGCAGCATGAGATCTTGCACTTTGGGGATAACTGCTTCGGAAGAAAGCTGGGTGTATGAAGCGAGAATTCCCAAATTCCTGAAGCCCAGAGTTCCGAAGTGAATCTCCATCGTTGAAAACAAAAGGACACACGACATGAGATATTTCATTTCTGGGATAACTTCTTCACAAGAAATCTGGGTGTATGAAGTGATCATTCTCGAATCCCGGAGTTCCGAAGTGAATCTCCCTCGTTGAAATCAAAAGGACACACCCAGAGTTTCGAAGTGAATCTCTGTCATTGAAATCAAAAGGTAGGTGGTGTCAGATCTTCCACTCCAGAGACTTATTGTTCCAGAGAGTTTGAACTCCCCTTTCTGTCTATTTATCCCTTTCTCTACTATATTTAGCCCTTTTCTTAGTTTATCAGACTCTTGAACTAGTTTAACATTCCGCTAGGTTCTGATGGCGCTATTAACCTGTCTGAAACAAGAGAGGTCTGTAATTTATTCACATTGATGGAAAATCAAAAATAATTATTCAAATCATTAACCCTAGCCAATCATAAACTTCATTAACAATTCGACGATTTGACTTTCAGAGGTTTTGAAAGTAAGAGGGTAGATATATCCTGAAGGCCGAAATGATGGAGAAGTTAATCTTTTACTAATCATTTTTATGTTTTAATTTATCATGATTTAAACCTTGAATTATCCTTAAGTACTTCAGCGTTTTGGCGTTCGGGGTTTTCATTGTTTAGAATTATTGGAATACCCGAAGCGCAAAGCCTCAAAGCGAACGTTAGAAACTTTCTTTAAAACTAGAGCAACTTCTACGGTTCGAAGATCATTAATACCATTTGATAAAATTAGAGTAACTAATCGATGATGGATATCATAAACTCCCTTTCAAAGGGCGATGGATTTATCTTTAAATTTAAAAGGAGAATCTCTAAGTTTCTTTTTCTTTTTGGGTGAAAATTTTATTTCTAAGAGGAAAAATATAAATCTCTAAATCTCAAAATTAAACGTGTTCTAACACATGCCATAGGCTATGATAGTCAAGAAAAAGGCCCAGTGAAAAATAGTCTCAAAATCAATATGAAGATATATGTATACAATGGAGTACAATCTGATCTCCCATGATCATTGAATTCATATAGGTACTGGTCCAATGAATGATAACAACAACTCAAGAAAGCTGCGACTATAAACTGATGTCTTCAAGTCTTCTACAGGATCCACCAAAGGTGCAAGTCTACATCATGTGAATAAAGGAGATGAGGTTGAATACAATGAGACTTCATTTGATTACCGGTCATTAAGGTATACCATTAACAAACATGAGACAACCAATCGATAATTAAAGTAGGTATCAAGGAACTGAGTACATTCTTATAAGTGTGAATAAAGGTATTGAGGTTGAACACTTGAAGAATCCATTGTTCATGATACATTGATGTATTCCCAATATTGATGGCAAGAGAACCTGCCACTAATGACTGCAAGATTCTAGGTACTCATAGGAATCTAAGTCTAATTTCCAGAATAGATGGGTTGAAGTCGATGGAAGGAGACCCGATGAAAGGAGAGAATTAACACATATATCATCATTCAACATGAGGTACAAAGAAGGAGCTTGATGATTTGGAGGAAGTCAGAAGAAGAACATGTTCATGAACCAACAACCCTGTGTGTCTTTCACATGCACTAGATGCAAGCAATGCATGAAAAATACCCTCTGAATAAAATCCAATAAGTAAAACAATCAACACAGGCAAGGAAACCATCAATAAGGCTAATGGCATCCAAGACACTACACAAATCCCAATCTGTCAATAGATTTACTATCGTCGAACATGAGGAAAACCCCCTAGTCCTCGACCAATGAGGAGATGTCGAGTGTTGGGTTCAAGGTTACCTACCCATAAGGAAAGTAGGACAAAGGTGCATGGTAGGACTAAAACTTCAAGTAAATCTGAGAAACATTGAGGGTATGGACGACATGAAAAGTCAAGAGTTCTAAGAAATGGATGACATAGGATGATAAACATTATTTGAACAAGAGAATGAGACATATGGATGACTTTGGCAGCATAGACTCAATGATGAAACTTTGTGATGCAGGAGGCAACAATCAAACTCTCCACAGGGACTGGAAGAGTAACCAGTCGTGGGAGTAAACTCTAAGTAATGAGCTCGGCTTCCTAAGGTCATGCTAAACCCAAAAAATTTATGAAAAGTAGACTCAAAAGTTTGTGATCTGTTCAAAGGCGACATGAATTCTGCCAACATAAGATAATATTCTTTTCTCGCCCATATTTTTTTTGTTTTTTCATAGTCAAATGAATGATATGATACAGAGGGGGAAATTAGTGTCGCTAGTAAGTAACTAGTTCCAACAATGGAACATACCTATGCTCAATGTAAGGTACTGTATGCAAGATATGGACACTTAGGGGAATGTTTTCTCTTGGGGTATAGGGTGTCAAGCTACAACATATATAAACAAGGCTCTGCTTGGATGATGATGTGAATTACTGACGTGATAGGATTATAATGTGAAAGAGAGAACTGAAAATAGGCTTAATACTGCAAGAAAGAGAATGAGATGAAATTACAACTTAATGCCAAGAATGTCCTTTTTCATAAATTTAGTCTACTTGGTTTGAAAAAGGGTTAAACTTACACCAAATAGACGTCCTTTAAAATCCAATTTACGATTGTGAAAGAGACAAGTTTACTCAAAAATATTTTTTCTTTTTGAGAGAGTTAGAAAAGAGCTTAAACCAAACTCGTTGGGGATGTTCTAAGAAACTTATCATGGGGGAGGAAAAGGCTCCTATGCAGGACATATGTGAAAGGTAAGACACTTACGAAAAATTGACACAAGCTTGGGAAAACCCAAATATTTCCAAGTGGGGGAGGATAAAATACTTGCAGAGGTTATATTCTCTATGATATATCAAAGGAGACCCCATATATGGAAGGGAGTAGAAGAAGGAATTTGATACCCCACAAGACCATCCCAGTCAAAGGAAACCTCCCTAGGAATTGGAGGGAGCATACTTGGGGAGAGTGGACCACTCTCTTTCTCAGAAGGCACAAGACTAGAAATGTTAATGACATGGTCGAAAGATGCACCACTCCTCAAAACATGATTGGTGTCAGCTGAAGATTGCATTGGCATGATTGATGTGTCAATCAAACAAGAATTAGAATGTTGGGAAACCAAAGATGACTCTGAACCCGAAGGGTTATCAGACAAGGACTTCGCTTCTTCTACTACAACAGTAGTAGGGACCAAGCGAGTTAATTGACCTCCTTTGCAAAGTCTACAAAGGAACTTGGGATTACGTCCTATACGTTGAGGCTTCTCAATCGTATGAATTCCCCCAACATAGCTCACAATGGATGGTGTCATGCTCTTAGCGTGACTTGCATAGGCTAGTGGCTCAACTCCAACATGATTCGTGGAGGTTGGTGATGAATCTCCAACATGGCTGACTGTGGTTGGACATGTGATGCCAATATGACTCACTGTGACTAGAGTTGTACCCTCAACATGACTTGAAATGAATGGTTATGAAAATTGAGACCAAGGTTCCTGGAAAGACTGGGTTTGAGAAATTGCAGGCCAGTAATGGATCTGGTTTATACCTTGGCCTTGCTCGATAGGGTAGTATCCTCCTCCAAATTGATTCATTAGGGTTTGTAAGGGAATCATCACCGAAGAAGATGTTTGCGAAGAGAAAAATTCATGAAAAGGGTTACTCAGGTGAGGATATATGTTTCTCCCATACAAAGGGACCTCATGAAGGGGGTTGCCCGTACCATAAAATTGACTCCCTCCATATGAAATACTAGAGGATAGATAGAGGTATGCCACGAGAAAAGCGTTTGTAGGAATTGGCATAATGGAGGAAGGATAGCTGGGTGGGATGTAATAAGAAAAATGACCTCCCATTTGAGCACTTTCTCCTGGAAAAGTGAATCTAGGATTGGATCCGTAGGAAGGAATATTCTAACCTCCCATTGTGAGAGTCAGTTGAGGGATATGATTCCCATCAAACGAAAATGTAGAAAAAGTAGGCATTAATCCCTCATATCCAAAACTAGGATTCATATAAGAAGGCAAGGGAGAGGATGAAATTTTTGAAGACATGTTTGGCATACAAAGAGAAAGATGATTAGAGGCCCAAGGTACTGACTGAGTATCATGGTTCTTCATACCATTAGGAAACACAGACAGATCTGTCCCCATGAAATGATTAAAGCCCATGGGGTGGGTAGCACTAACTGAAGAAGTCAAGGGAACTCCACTATCCATACTAATGAAAGCTCACGACACAATACAAAATCCTAAGGCCAAATAATAATCAAAGAGCACACCAAAATAAGAAAAAATCGAATATGCACACAAACAAGATAAAATGGTTGAAAGGGGCATCCATCCCTAAAGTAGGTATGCCTCACCCAAGAGGGGCCTAAGACTCCCTACAAAAGATCAGAGTTATCAGAATCATTTATAAGGGCCCTCGTGGGCTTAACAAGAAATTGACAAAATCCCCCTAGAGAGGTAATCCTCCATAAAGTCTATGTGCTTTCCGACCCTTATCTGACCCAGGGTACCTACAAAATAATCCATACAAGTAACCTATGTGGCTACCTATGTCAAGAAACTAAGTCACCACGTTATAATCAATGCATAGGCGAACAATCATAAGTCAAGTCTACCATATGGGCAAGGTAACAAAGCTCAAAATATTGAAAGGACCACCTCTCATAGAGGTAAAGGTACTAGAAATACCCCCATATACGAATAGATCCCTAGAAATATCTTTGGTGCTAAGAAGGTATTGGAGGGATATCTCGTCAACCAACTTCACACGACCTTGTTCTTAACTCAGGTGTGAGAGGAGCCTCCTGATGTCACCAATTATACAATGGATTTCATCACTCCCTTAGTCAGACAAATATGTTGAGTTTAATAGCCTTGGAGAAGTTTACTCACAAAATCCTATTCCAAGACTCTAAATCTTAAGCTAGTTTGCGCACCCTGAAAAACAAAATCGTTTCTAATCAATTTTAAATTTATCAACGTTACTTTTAGTATCTTTTCTTACTCAAAAAGGTGCGGTCATGGAATTGATGATGTTATGACTCAACAAGTAAAATAAATGAATATGAATATAATGCAAATTCCTAACTTCAATTCTCAATAAATGATAAGATTCTCAAAATGTATCTTTCAATTCAATTCTGTGATTTTGAATAAGATGCAATCTTTCCATACATGTACGAAGATCAATGATAAGAACCCAAAAGATCAAATGCCAACAATGCAAAATGTATTTTTTTGTTGTATGTTCAATATAAAAGAATGAAAAATAAAGGACTGAATAATAGATTGATATAAAGATCCTATTGTATGTAAATAAAGACAAACCAGGTATAATATCAAGAAGTAAACACTCAGCCTAGGATACAAGGACAATCAATGAAAAGGATGATGAGAAAGAAAAACTGCCCAAAAATTCAACCAAAGAAAGGTTTCATATCACTCTACATGCACTTAACAGACATGAAAAAGACCTAAGAAGACTCAACAACCATAAACAACTACCTGACAACATCAAGCTCAACAATCAAGAAAAAAAGGATGATGTATGTGACTATTCAGGAGAAAACCACGTATATACGTTTCCTACATAATTACAACTCAGTATGTACACGACTGCGGAAAAACAAAACTATGTATATGTATTGAAACATTTCCAGGTTAAGGATAAGGCCAAGAAACTTAGACTCAAAATGAACATAGGTTGTCAAGCAATCAGACGACAAGAAACTCAATTAAACGAGAGAAATCAAAGGAGAAAAACACTCCAAACCCCAAAAATAAGATTCATTCCCCAGTGTGGTCACCAATTCTATTACGAGGAAAATCACTCTATGGCATGGGGTAAACCATAACAGATAGAAATGAATACAGAAATCAATTCTAATATCAAGTATGCTATATAAAAAAATATGCTAACAAGACAAGATAAAGAGCCTACAAATATGTGTGCGATTGTGTGGAAGAAAATCACGCACATGTGCACGATTGTCTAGCGAAAAATCATGCATTTGGTGCATGACTATTATGAGGGAAGAAATGTGGTATCTCTACATCTGTTGGCTTGAATGTCGGGAAATATCCACACATCTATTGGTTTGACAGTTGTGCAGAAGTGTATGCTTTTGGAGGGAAAAACTGCACAGGGGAGAAAAGTAGAGATTTTGGATGTTTTAAGTTTTCCAAAGGATGAATTCTAATTCAATTGTTGTTGTATTAGGTGCAAGGAGACAATATGTCTATCTAGTGGAAAGAGAGAGATTTGGATTCCCTACGTAGGGTGATGAGGAATGACCGTGAGATTCAACGATGATTGGTGCGGGTAGGCCTATTGAGTTTCTTTGAATAGTCATTGATATGGTACCAAGAGGTTCTCCTAGAGCTTATTATTTGTATGTGGAGGACAAAGAGGTAGCCATTTGAGGTGTGGAGGTATGACTTCTGAATTACAATGGATTTGGATATTTAATTTTTGACTGGGCTCCCATTTCGGAAGACGGAGTTGGTGCCCCAAACATGGATAGCTCCGAGGGTGATGGCGGTAGTGATGGTTGCACGAAACTACTTAGGGAATGTAGTGATGAGTAGGGGATCGATTAGTATATCTATGATCCATTCTCTTGAGACCTAGGTGTTTTGGCCTATGATAGTGAGGATATTTGGGTCACTGGGGACCCAATGTATCTTGGCAGCACATCTAGAGATTGTGGAGAGGGAGAAATAGGTTTAGATGTATGCATGGGCCCGGTTATTGCATTTGTGTAGGCTGGCATAGTTGGATAGATGTGCCACCTCTATGAGCGGTGTTTTTTCTTTTGGATTAGTAATGTGCACCTTTTTCTTAGAGAGGGTGATTATCTTGCACCCAAAGGTGATATTGGATCCACCTTTGATGCATGACCCTCGACTGATGAGGTGGGGACAACTGTTATCCCACCATGGTGGCAACAAGGGGGGGAATTATTTCATGCCCATGTTTGAGGGGGTATGGAGGAAGACCCCACAGGTTGTTTTGGTTTTTCCATATTTATGGATTGACTTTCGTTATCACCCTGACATGTGCATTCTTCTAGGTGAGATTTTGGACCACTGAGTTACATATGTTTTGTTTTGCATGTCCCATATGTATTTATGTATATATTTTTCAACCTCAGAGACTGATCAAAACCTATTGTGTGATTTTGTAGATGTGGGGTCGAGCAGTCAGGAGGCTGCATTTGTGCATGTTGGAGAGGAGGAGGAGAGAGATGTAGAGGGTAGGGTGAGATGATATTTTTGTCGATATGATGACGCTCGACCAGGACTATCCCATGATCCTGCTATGGATGAAACTTTTGCGTTGGTTCAGGAGGTGGAGGACCTGAGGAGACAACTGGAGGTAGTCTTGGATGGGGTACCGGAGGAGAGATGGCCACATATCAGGGATGGGCATATACTAGAGTAGTGCATAGGTGTGGAATTTTACTAGATTTTGATTGTACGACAAGAAGTTGTTGCTGGAGAAACATTGACTGGTCACATCCTAGCGAGGGATATGCCCCCAGGTAGGGGAGAGAGATATCCCCCTAGTGACAGAGATCCACCAACGAACCCACTGAATAATGAATTTTTAGAGATAGGGGCTCCATAGATGTTGCATCATGTATGGGTGTGGCCCATTTTTGTATGATAAATAGGATTCTGTGAACTCCCATTTTGTATATGCTGAGGTATATGAAACCAACAACACACAAATTATCGATTTCGTCTTTGATAGCCATATATTTGGAAGGGTGAAGGGGGAATTGATTTTGTCAAAGGGGGAAAATGCCGGGCCATGTGTCTATATGATGTTCTACAATGGATAGGTCTAACCCAGACATCTTTGTGTATGAAAATGAAAACACATCCTAGAATTATTAGAAGAGGGCCTTATATGCTATGATTTATTTGGGAGAGCATGCAACACCTAGAGTGATTTCTTCCACGATATTGGGTTTGATAGAGATGTCTATATTGATTGTGGGGGAAATAATTACCATATTCTAGTCCTTGAAGGCATCATGTTCAAGGATTGGATTTTTGAACAAACCCACTTGGCCAAGGGGAATGAAATCCTTAGATTCAATGGTACAGACTGGAGCGTCTGAATGTGGTTTAAAGGAACTGTGAGCTAAAAAGAAGGATCAATGATGGAAGACATCCCATGAGAAGTCAGGTGTGCATAGACCTTCCAAAATGTCTTCATAGGATTGAAAAACGAAGTAGTATAATGGGTCTACAATGGGTTGGGATGAGGGGGAAGACAAAGTAATGCCGAGAGGGATATTCATGGTAGTAATGGGAGGATCATTTATGGAAGGCATATGAGATGATGGTAGGTTATCATAAATTGTTCCCAAGGTGAATGGATCCATGGTAGGATGTTGAAGTGTTTCACTAGAAGTCCTAAACCATATATCCATACACAAATATGGTGTATGGGGATTTGGGGGAGGGAGAATCTCATGAATGGGAGTTATGGGTGAATTTGGTGGGTTTGGTGGGAAGTCTTCACATAATGGTGGAATGGCCAATGGGGTTAGATGTAAATATTCTAGTCCAGGTATGGTGGGATCTATTAGTAGAGGGATGGATACTATTTAAGGGTTAGATAAATATTTGTGTATGGGATCTTGCATCCATATGGCCATGTATCTAACCTAGGAAGCGATAATGAGGGGACACATGTATGTAAAGTGGTTTTGTTGTTCACATAATGCACAAGGGTGTCACATGTGTTCGTTTACTGATGTGGAAACTTAGTGAATGTCAGTAATAGTTGGTATAGCTGGGGTTGTTTGCGAGGAAATAGGTAATGTGGTTTAACACACTACTTCTAGGGTTTCTCGAAATTGAGGGAGAGCCAAGCAGTGGTGAGTGTAATGGTCATACTATGAGAAGATAGCGTAGGCATGCATAGTCCTCAAACCGTTGTGTTTGGAGGAACAAGGTTTTGTGGTTTTTGGTGTAGGTAATAATGATGCAGTTATGGGTTTTGGAATAAGATTCCATAAATCAGGAAAGGTAGAGAAGAGGTTGGCGGGGTGTCCAATTATGGTGCACAATGTGCATGGAGGTTGGGTGCATGGTGGGGAAGTGAGTGTAGGTCCTTTCTTCTTCTAGGTGCCTCATTGGTTGGTGATGTTTCCCCCCTTATGATTATTGGGGCTTCTTGTGGTGGTATCATTTCCCTCAACTATGTGAGTGGTTGGGTGAGTGGGTGGTTGAGCCACTGATTGTGGAAATGGATTCACGGACTGAGGTGGGAGAGATAATCCTGGTACCATAGATAGTGGTTCTAGATACCATACATGGATAACTATCACCATATTGGTAAAGTGAGGGTAGTATCGACTTGGTATGTTGTTACTATAGGGGGGGATAAAAGAAGGGTATTTGGGTAATGGCCTATGGGACCCTTTTCAAAATAGGGAGGTGACCCATCATTGACATGGTTTTGGATGATTTCCCTAGGGAAGGTTGTAAGGGGGGTTCCTCAGGAAGTACTTGTGGTGTAGGAGAAGGGGAATATGTGTGGCTTGATGACCCCCCCAAGGAAGGGTCATCGATAATTTCCACTCCATCTAAGGTAATGACACAGACATTGGCTACACTTGGGGTGGGAGGGGAGTATTCTTGATATGGAACTATTAATGATGGGTCATGGAAGAACCTTGTTCTGGCGTCTATCATTGGTAAAAGGTCGACTTTTGAGAAGATAAGTGGCAGGATGTTATCGATGTGTCCTGACTGATTAGGTTCATAGTGGTCCAACTGAACAATGGTGACAATTTTCCCATTGTGGGGGAAGAGCATGGTGCAAAAGATTGAAGGGGATACCTCTTGGATTGTATAGATGTAGCTGTGTCCAAAAAGGATGTTATAATATAGTTGGGAATATATAACCTCAATGTCAATAAGGATGGTTTTTCCCCCAAGTTCTATGGGAACATTTTGGTAGAGGCCTTATGATTGGGATGGTCGATCATCATATGCTCGAAGGGTGATGGATGAGAGGAATAACTCAGGTGAACAAAGTTTTTTCCATACAATTTTGGACATGATGCAAGTAGATTCCCCTTCGACAATGATGCAATGATGGATGGTGATGTTCATGATTTCGATGGGAATTTGGAAGGCGACTAAGGATGGAAGTCATGGGTCTTTTTTTTCTAAGTCAAATATGATTAGATGGGTGTCTACACGATATACTTCCCCCAACTATGAAATAAAAGCCTTTGTTTGGAAAGGGAAAGTATGGAGAACATCTAGAGTTGACATGGTAGCGGGTGATTGTTTGAGGTCATCAATAAGTCTGTATCTATGGGCATCTCGGGCATGAGGCTTATGCACATTCCTGAGGAGTGGTGCACGGGGGATATGAGAGATGGCTTCAACATTAGGATGATGCATCATTAGAGGTTCTCCAATCGATAGTTGGGTGGACTCAGAGGTAGTGGGTAAGGTATCAGAAGACATACCATATTGGCGATTGTGAGTTTGTAAAATGATTTCCTCCTCTGTGGTGAGGAGGATACTATGGTCTATGGTGTTACCAGGTTGATATTGGCCTGGTTTAGGGAAACGTTCTAGATGTTGTGGATAAGGAGTTATTTATATTTGTGAGTTAATGACCCCTTCATGAGGGATGGGGTTTTTCAAGACCGTCGATGGTGGAGGTGGCATATAGTTGGGAGGCACCTGTTGTTTCCCTTGAGGGGTGGGCGGTCATGGAGGGTTCATGGTTTTCTTCATTATTTTATAATCAACGATCTAGGGGAAATGGTGGGTATAATGGTCATATTCACTGCTTAAGGCACAAGGGAACTTGGTGAAAATACTATTGTATCACCCTTGGCACAATTGGACGGTGTTATGGCCCCCTTGGGGTTTTTGGTTTTCCTGACATTGGTTTCCCCCTAAGAGATTTTATTGTTGAGGGTTTCTCCCTTAGAACCTGGTTTCTATTCTTTCCCTTCTTTCGGTTGTTGTTAGGATGCTGAGAGGGATTGGAGGTATTCAATTGTTCAAAAATTTTAACTTGTTGATTAGGGGAGGGTTGGATAAAGTTTACCCCTATTTTTTGTTTCCCATGTGATGGGGAAACAGGGTGAGGGGGACCAACAAAGGGATATTATGGATTACTTTGGGGAGGTCCATATTGATTGTATGAGGTGGAGGTGCCTCCACTAGTGTTAGGATTGTATGAGGTGGTTGGAGGGGGACCTTGAGGTGGTATTTGTACCTAATGGGAGAGAGGTGTAGGTACATGTGTTCCCATAATAGGGGTAGAAGTTGTCATGAATGGTGGTGGGAGCGGTGGGGGAGGGTAGTATGGGTATCCCCCATATGGTGGTAGGTATTGATTGGCTCCAAACATGGGTACCAATTGAGCACGTGGGTGAATATGGGCCATGGACCCTATCAACCCATTAACGACATGTGACGCCCCAGGTTTATCTTGACCAAAAGGTAGATGATGAGGGGAATCTGGGAGGACATAGTAGAGGTACCCCGATTGGGAATAAATGAGATCAAACTGTTGAGATTTGGTGATGGATTTGTCTTCAATTTGAGGAAAAGGTGTGGCTATGTATTTGGCAATGATAAGAACTAGTGATCGAAGGAACCAATCCAGTTGTTGTTGTGGGGTAGTATCGACCTTACACATACTTATTCGTCTACACCATTCGTGAATATGATCCACGATATGAAAAATGGTGGTTTGTTTGAATTTTGAGAGAATTTCTAAACCTGTGTCATGACAAAGAAATATAGGAAGGCATTGGCTAATGACTCAAAGGTTGTATGAGACCTTGATTTCTCATCCACTACCATTTTGTCAAGGGACCTGTGAGGGTTCTCTGAAATAACCTTAAAGAAATGGAATCTTCCACAATGTTGTTGGAAGAACAACATAAGTGAAAATACATGATGTGGTTGGTTGGGTCTTCTCTATGATTTCCTTCAAACTTGGGGATGTCA
>SNQJ01S0013126.1:214243-235597 GCA_010110895.2 Picea sitchensis
TCATTTATGTCCCTACACATTTCTTCACCTTCATCAAGAGTCCAAGTAGGATTTTCTGGAGGCTTATTTGGTGTAGAAGTTCCCTTTTTGGGTGGCATGTTGGCCAAGTATCACTTTTGAACCTTGATTTTGAGGTGGTTCTTGTAGACAATATTTCTTCTATTGTATATCCCAAGTTTCGGCCCTTCTGGGTATGGAAATTTCTTTTATGTAGTTCTCTGATATTTCTTTTCTTCAATGCCACATGTCTGATCAAAATTGGATGTGCCAAGTGGAATTTATGGTAACTTCCCCACAACTTACCGATTTTTGGCCTTTCCAGGAGATCTCACTTGTATAGCGTGCCCCGCACAAAATAATTGATATAAAATTCTGAAACTTGCACCAAAAATACTACAGGCTGTCCACGATCCAATGAAACCAGTCCACTCAATTTGGATACTCTAGGAAGAAGTTATGATTGTTTTACCTGGAACACCTTCTTGAGACTAGTCAATGGGACTAGTCAGATACCCTATCTTACACAAGGTGTATCTACAAATTTAAGATGACCCAGAAGATTAAATTTTTACCACAGATACCTTACTAATTTCTGTAAATATCCTCCAAATTTTAGGGTCTGAAACATTACAGAAAAGTTTTTATAGCGAAAATTCTACAATGACTCAGTTCAGGATGATTCCAGAACCCTATCTTGTACATGATTTATATCCAAAAGTATAAGGCCTCATAAGCTTAATTTTGAGCCCAACGTACCTTGATCTGTCTACTAAATATCTTCCAAACCGTTCCTTCTGAAACGTTGTAGAAAAAAAGTTATAGTGAAAATTCTAAGGTGTCTCAGATGTAGCAGCGAAACCCCAAGACCTTGAGCTCTGATACCATATGTTAAGAACCAAATATCAATATAGCATAGAAAAACCTCAGAAAAAGTACTCAANGCCTTGAAAAAGAGATAATTTTAGATAATAAGCCTCTTTGAGGGGGCAGCCTCCTTTTACCCCACTTAAACGTTCAAGTACAAGATGATTCAAAATGAAAATGTCTCCTTGGTATATATAGGAGACTAGGAGGTATAATTACAACTAATGGGCTAAAACCGACATAAATAAAATAACATTACTAATATACTATGCCCCAATTAAGGGGTAATGAGCCAATATTAGGGCTTAACATAAAATCCCTAGGAAACTATGATGGTGGACATGTGAGTCCTTACTCTTGAGAATTAATTTCCCTAGTATGTTTTTTATTTTTTTATTTTTTTAAATCTAATAAATATTTAAACTATTCCTAGAATGTAAACATGTGGGCATGTGTGGGCCCTTATAATTCCTAAACTTCATAAGTGACTTACTCTAGAAATTTGAAACTGTCCCAAGATTGTGCACATGAGGGAATGTGTGGGCCCTTACAAGTATTTTACATTATGTTTCAAACATGATAAGAGGTTTTGGCCTCTCATAAAGATGGTTTATTTTTAAAGGGAGATGAAGGTTTCTTCAAGCAATCTCTTTTTCTGATTTCCAATGTCACACTAGGGTGTGAGGAAACAACATACTCAAATATTTCCCAAATATCCTTCTAGTCCTAAATTAATGTGATGATTTGTAAAATGAAATCTTTTAATGAAATTCAAATGCTAAACTTTAATCCATCCATGTGGAAACCAAGGAAATCAAAATATACTATGGTTCTTTTTAATCCCCCTAGAAGTCTATGTGTGACTAAGTTATCTATGCAAGAATGAATCCCAAGCCTGATTTTTATGGATTTTACAAAGTGTATAAAAGGAATATAATCTACTTGGAAAAATCCATCCTCAAAAACCCTTGAAATTTGGTTAAAAAGAGCTTATGTGCGACTTTATATGCAGATAGGTGTGCAGAGGGCCCATACTACACGAACATACAAAAGGGTATATGCGCAGTTTTGCACTATTGTTTTTCTTGAACCCATGTGTACACAGGAAAATGGCGTGCCGAAAAGAAAATGAAATCAACTAACACAAAGTAGAATTGTAGTATCTAAAGGGTAGGCTGAGCCGATTTTGGACCCTGCAAACACAAATAAGTGAAAATAGAAGGTATAAGAGTCCAAAGGGGGAAGAATTTGATCCCTAATCCGCAGTATGGTCTCCAAACTGTTGGGTTTTTTTATCACTTGGGTGAGAAAAAATAAGACCCTTGATTGCTTAGTTGGACTAGCTAAACAACATAGAACAATGGTTAATAGGTTAGTGAACCTGCAAGTAAAGAATCATATAATAAACAAGAAGATAATAACAAACAAATAAATCTAAACTAAACCAATATCAACAAAGGATGCATGACAATGAACACAAAGAGTGGTTACCCAATAGAAAATGGTCTTTGAAATTGAGATCACCAAGAGGTGAAATGTGGAATTTAAGAATCCCCTATTCCTCCCAGGGAGGGTTCTTGAATCCCTCAAAGTAGAGATTCTACTCTCCAATTCTAAATTGACAATGGTGAAGAACTCTATGGGAAAACTTCCCAAGAGGTGGAAAGATTTCCCTATGCCATACTTACTCAAGCTATTCTTGAGAGAACAAATTGATTCTCCAAGAATATTTGAACATCATAACACTACAATGAACTTCTTCTATTTTTGCATACAATGGCCCTGTATTTATAGAGTCATAACAAGTTATTTTATAACTTTCTCTAAGTGTGAATGGGAGGACCCTTTGAGGTACATACCATCTTTTAATTAACCCCAAGATAATATTTTGGGACAATCTTGGGGTCTTGTCTTGAATTAGTTCACCCTAGAAGTGGTTGAGGCCTGACCAAATTCATAAATGCATTGTTTCCACATCTGCGTGATTTTCCTCATGGACATTCACGTAGGCTACACACTATGAGTGTTTGGGGATGTTTTGGCCCACGCAGATGTGCAGATGATGAATTAATTGGAAGTGCGCACAAATTTGCGGGTATTTTATATAGTTTTTGGTCATCTTTTTATAATTGATTATGTAAATATTTGGAGTATGTTGTATCTGTGCTGATTGTTTCTTCATCCATTGTCTGTACTACTATGAACAATTTTTTGGTGATAATAGACTCCTTGGGAAAAAGTGGAATACCACCAATAAAATGTTGGGGATGTGAAGAAGATCACATGTACAAGGATTTCCCTCACATAGAAGACAAGATGAGGAAATTTCACAACATATGAGAGGATACTACAGTAGAAGACACGGGAAGAAATATTTCAAGAATATATGCAACCATGGAAGACCGACAAATAAAACATTAGTCTCATATGATTGAGGTGGAAGGTAAGATCATTAATTAACAATTTTATATTTTAATTGATTTAGGAGAAAGCCATTGTTAAATTGATCCAAAAATAGTGGACAAAATTAATTTGGAGAAAAGTAAGCTTGAAAAATCATGTTTGGTTCAACTAGCCACTAGAACAAAAAGAAGGATCAATGAGACTATCAAATATTGTCCAATAAATATGAATGGAGTTGGCACTAATTCTGATATGAATATCATACCATTAAGATCTTATGATATCCTAATTGGAATGTATTGTTTGGACAAACATCATGTTGTCCTAGATTTCCATAACAAGACATTTACATGTCTTAACAAAGAGGGGAAACCGAGCACTATGAAAGGAATTCCAAGACCCATTTCTATAAGGGAGATTTCATATTTAGAGATGAATATATGTTTCAAGAAATGATGTCAATTGTATGTAGCTCATGTGGAGGAGCCAGAACAATCTAAAGAGACAAGCCTTGAAGATTTTCTAGTATTGCAAGAGTTGGAAGATGTATTCCAAGAAACACTAGGATTAAAACCAAAGAGGGATATAGATTTTTTTATTAATTTAGTGACAGGAGATTTCCTAATATCAAAAACTCCTTACAAATTTGGTACACCATAGTTAAAGTAATTACAGATGAAACTAGAAGAATTATTGAATAAATGATAGATAATCCCAAGTGTTTCCCCTTAGAGAGAACCAATACTCTTCGTGAAAAATAAATATGGGGCATTGAGGTTATGCATTGACTTTATAAATCTAAGCAAAGCCACTATGAAGAACAAATATTCTCTACCCATAATTGATGATCTCTTTGATTAGCTAAGAGGAACAAGGATATTTTAAAAGATAGAGTTGAGATTAGGATATCACTAGGTAATAATCAAGGAAGAAGACATCAATAAGACAACTCTTAGAACCAGGTATGGACATTATGAATTTTTAGTGGTGCCAGTTGGATTGACCAATGCACAACTTAGATTTATGTGCTTAATGAAAGACATATTCAGAAATTATTTGGATAAGTTTTTCATAGTGTTCTTGTATTACATACTCATTTATTCCAAATCAGAAAAATAACATGAAAATCACTTGAGGTTGGTATTGTAAGTACTAAGGGAACACCAAATTTATGTCAATATTAGAAAGTGATATTTTTACAAAAAGAAAATCCATTATTTGGGGCACATTATTTCAGAAGAAGGTATAACAATAGATCTAGCAAATATTGAAGCCATTAGAGGATGGCCAAAACCCAAGAATGTTTCAGAAGTTAGATCTTCCATGGGTTTAGCTAGATACTACAAGATATTTGTAACATGATTCTTTAGAATTGGTCATCCCATCAATTCTTTAAAAAAGAATGGAATTAAGTTTGAGTGGACAACAAAATGTGAAGAATATTTTAATTTGTTGAAATAATTACTTACTAGTGCACCTATTTTGAATATTGCTTATGTTACACACATAAATGTCACACCACCATGTCTCTCTTAAGTATCACAAGTTTCATATGCACCTTACTAAGTGTCACATACACTATATTAATCATTGCAACTTTGACACCATGGAATAACATTTGTCACAATCCCTAGCCATTATGGAGGAGAAAAACTCATCATGACAAGGTTGAAATAACACCTTTTGCCTTGATATTTTGACAATTTTTGAAGGTCAACACTCACCTGCCAATGTATAGGGATCACTGAAATCTTATAAATGCTCCCCTGCCCATGTATAGGGAGCGTTGACAATGCTTTGTGCTCAGTGTTAGGGGAGCATTGAAGTGGTTAGAGGGAGTTATAACTAACTTACCTTTTTCTAAGGACCAACTTCGAGGAGATGAGGTTTGTTTGGGTTGAATCATATCACATGGCTCCATCTTAGTCTAAAATCCTAACTTATGGAGAAAAATCCTCAACCATTTCGTAAAATACTTCATGATGGTTAAGCCTCCAATTCCTATATAATAAGTGCATTACAAGGTGAAAGGGAAGAGAAAGGATTTTAGAGTATCAAAGCTTTGATATTGTAAGGAGAATTCATCAGAGCATCATAATTCTAATAATGAGACATTCAGGAAAGGGATGGATAGGAGAGCTTGGAGGAGTTGTTGCAACGTCAACGTATAATTGTAAGTGCTTCACCATGTATTTCTGTTAATATATAACTTGGCCTATTCCCTTCATGTTTTGTATCACTTGTTACATGCATCTCTATAATAGATAATAGATATAATAGATATATTTATTGTCACCTAACAATATATTGTAGAATAAGGAGATTTATCTTGTTCCTTTCAGATCTGTTCTTGTGCCTAGGATCTTGGTAAACAAGGTCAAGTGTTGGAGTGGCGAGGACAACCATCGTAAAAAGGTACATCACCCATATATTTTCACGTATTCTTATTGCTAAAATAGGTATAAAGGGAATTTAGTTACCATTCGTTTTCCTTTTGTCTTGGATTGAAGGAAACTAGATCTAAAGGGGATTTCACCTATCCACAGGGGGAATTCACCACAACAAAAAAATGGCGACCATATTGGGGAACAATTGTTCCTAGGTTTCTAGACTTTTGAATCTTGTTTTTCCTTTGATATTTTTGGTGTTGATGCTTTTTATTTTAACTCTTCCTGGTCTGTGTTGAATATAGGTAAAAATTTGGTGTTGTTTCAACCATTTCTAGGCTTCAAAACTCCCCTATAGTGACCCACGGAGTGTTGAAATCATAATCAACACTCCCTTCCAGTATTTTTGAGAGTGTTGATATCCTAATAAATTCCCATGGTCGTTATTTTGAGGATCATTGACCCCTGTTCAACTCCCTATTTGCCTCATTACATGAGCATTGATCTCCTTCCTGGGTCAATTTTGAGCTCATTTTACCTCTGTTTTTTCATATTTTTCACTCATATATTTGCATTAGAGTCCTCTAAACTTGGTTATGAATTTGTTTGATTGAAATAATTGTGATCACCAACTTTTCTTACCTCTTTTGAACTTGCCATCCCTTCAAAATTATGGAATGAGCATGACTGCCTTGGGATAACCCAATCCTTTTGTCAAAGTCTATCTTACTAGTAGTTTGATCCTCATCACAAAGGTTTTCAAACTTCTGTTATCCTAATTTAAAAACTTATTTTGAAGTCTTCTTGATTTGGAATTGCAAATTGGAATTTATATTTAATTCTTGCTACTCACTTTTAGAGGTTTTCAAATATTGTTTTCCTTTCTCTTTTACAGTTTTGAGTCCTTCATTGAACAAGTTTTCTCACACTTGTATTATTTCGGTTCTCATAAAACTTTTGAATGCATTCTTGTTTGGATTCTTTTTTTCTTTGTGCTCCTTTGTGTTAGCATTGAATTCTTTCATTATTAATTGAAAGGAAAGAAACATAAAAGTATTTCATTTTCATATACAACCAAACAAATAATTTTTTTGCATTCTTAGAAGTTTTTTTTGGTACATGTTTTGAAAGAGCTAGTCTTGCGTTTTATTTAGGATTTTGGAAACATTTATTTGATAGTTTGGCATCATTCTTATCTTAATTTAAGAGGAAAATTGAAAATTTGCATGATATTGAGTGCTTGTTTATATTAAGAAGAAAATAACTCTTCTCCTTATCGTAGATAGAATTCATCCAAAATAAATGTTTTCATTTCATTATGTTTGCATTCTATTGGAGTCGAGTCATAAAATCATTAGTTTCATATTCATGGAACTTTCTAAGTAAACACAGCCATGAAAATCAGACAACGTGCTAATAAAACCAACTAGATTTTTTTGGTTTATAGCACAGTAAAAATAGCATAAGGTTAGGGTGTTTGGACTAGGAAAAGTGAGTAAATTGTCCAAGCCTACTAAACGAGACTGTAAAACACTAAATAGTGACAAAATTAAACTGTCGTATAGGCATAATCAGGAACCCCCTCTAACACAAGGGATAAACAAGAAGTCA
This sequence comes from Picea sitchensis, assembly GCA_010110895.2. NCBI lineage: Eukaryota > Viridiplantae > Streptophyta > Pinopsida > Pinales > Pinaceae > Picea > Picea sitchensis. The sequence goes on from SNQJ01S0013126.1 coordinate 221,509, forward strand.
CGTGTAGAAGAGCAATGAAGATTACCCCTCCGAATATTGACCAATTGTAGTGGAAATAACATATATTGGGGGTTGTTATTCAAGTGTTACTAGTTCATTTGGTCTCCATGCTTCGTGGATCTTGAATCCATTTGAGGTCCTCATCAGTATTATTGGTCCACTTGTCTTTAGTCCTCTAAAATAGCTTCATACTTTGTTATCCTTCCAATACATTCGGTCCCAAATTTTGACTATACCCCCCGAGAGGTTGACTACGATTTGGTCACTCTAGTGACCTTTCCTAGGTATCTATAGAGGTGACTCTGGGGGGCGTCCCACAGTACATGAGGCAGATTTCTTATCACACTTTTAGTACCCTTGGAGGGTGATCCTATGAAGTGAGGGTTTCTTACACCAAGAAGGGATGTTACATGGAGGTCAGGGTAACTGCTTCTCATATCTTCGTTGATGGCTCGACATCCCATCTTTGGAAGATCCTTCTATATACTATTTTCTTGGTTGATTACCTGTAGATTTTTTTTCTAGGGTGTGTGTTCTTTTTAAGTTCATATTTGGCCTTAGGAAACATTGTTACTTTCACCATGATAGATCATGGTCTCAAAATATCTAGAAGGATGCAATGATTAGATCCTGAAGTTCAAGAACCTCAATAAAACCCTTTTGACGAAGGATTGGTCGAAGAAATGATTTTTGAAACTAGGAGTATAGCTCCTGGAAGTGACCAACATGGAGAAGAACCAACCACCACCACCTTATTGGAAGGTTTCATCCCTGACGTGAATCCCCCTTTAACCGATCCACTTGGCCCACTACTCATTGAACTATTGTCCAAGAGATTTCCTGATGCTTATTCTTCTTACCATTTATCAACTAGCTCAACTCCTGTAGTTGATCCCGCAAGAATGTAGATCACTATTGTTGATGCTTCTTCTTTAGTGGAAACATCCATGAACCAGGTTACTCCAACACAACCACTTGCACATACACCTCTCTCTGCAGATGGGTTAGGTAATATTCCTGCTTCACTAATCCCACATAATACACACCAAGTGATTTACTTGGCCATCCCATCAGTCAGATCCCAACTAGTCAAATTGTTCATACAACCATATTTACACACACTACTCAGCCTACATCTCCAACTTTACAAGTGGGGAGTTCTTCTATACCCTTCATTGGGGGTCAATCCTTAATGGGAGGCCAATCTTTAGCCGGGGGAAAGCCTTTAGCTAGGGGGAAACACTTTTGTCGGGGGGCATCCCTCAACCATGGGGAAAATTCCTATGTAGGGACAACAACAAAACTAGGGGAAATCCACTCATGCAGGACCATCCATTCAAACTACTACTGGCCTATATCATGGATAACCATATCAAGGATTTGCAAATCATTTATGGGGTCAACCTAATCTGAGAAACATTCCTCAATAAGGAATTTTTCCCAATCAATTCGTGAACCCCATGATTTCAACACAATAACCCCCTCAAACAAAGTATATGGGAGGTCCATTAGGCCAAACTACATACATGGGGGGACCATCAGGTCAACTACGGTACATGGTGTTAGTCTCTAATTTTGTCTTGGTTTAGTAAGAAACCCTTATCCTAAGTCTTCCTTACCCACACTTCATTTTTTGTTTCTAGTTGATTTCAATTTTTGTTTTTTATGGTTTGCATTACAGTTTTGGGATAGTTTGTTTAAGTTTGATTTTGAAAGACACGGTTTGAAAATGAGGTGCCCCTTTGTATGCCTATTTGAATTTCAAATGTTCAAATTTTTCTAAGTCATTAATAGCGCTATGGGAATAAGCCTATTCCCGTAGCACCAAATAATCATGCCTTGATACGCGCCTGCCATCCCAATTTTGCTATGATGGCACAAATCGTGGGGTGAGAGTTCGCATGCGTCTAAGAAAGCTTGGAAATCATTTGCAAAATTCAACCGTTTCATAATCCGATTGTTTTGTACTCGCGCAGGACTCAATTCAAATCACCCTTTTTCTTGATGATTGTTATATTATACCTGTTCAATTTCCCTAAATTCAATCTTGCAGTGAGGAATGTAGGTATCCACTCAAAGGAATGGTATACACTAACAATTGCAGGTGGAAAATTTGGAACCTGAGGGCACAGTTGCATAATTGTGTTTGATGTCACCAAAGAGGAGCGGACAGGTTGTCAGAATAGAACCAGAGGGTGCCAAACTTCTTGAAGCCTATCCTCAAATGGATCAAAGGTTTAGAGATGTTGGGTGGTTTGAATTCCTCACCACTTTTCAGGGTTATGATGAGCAGGTCTCCATGGAGTTCACTCTGAATTTCGATGGTCATGAGCTCGAAATCGATAAAATGTTGATGCTAGTAATAGAACAGACTATCGCAAAGGCTTGCAGGCTGGTAGTTGGAGGAGAAAGATGGTGGAAGAAAGAGCATGTGGTTACTGAATTTGTAAACCAATTCCCGCTTCCAGACAAGAAAAATCCGGATTGGAGAAGGGGAATACCTCGTAGCTGGATTCGACCCGAATGGCACACGGGTCTGATTGTGATTCACAGGTATATCACCTATGAAGGTAGATTCTCACTGGTCTATATCTACCACATCAGGATACTAATGCATTTAAATGGTGATTACTCGTTAAATCTCATTTATTTTTTGCTCAAAAGCTTGACAAAGATGTCAAAAAGAGTGCATTCACTCTCCACCAATGCTAAAAGTAGCATGTTCCATCAAGTCTTGATTAAAACCTTAGTCATGTATGCCTTGAATGAATTATAGAAGCCCTGGAGCTGGCTCACAGGATCTTTAAACCCTATCACTCAGTCCAATAAGAAGAAGAAAGGCAAAGGTAGAAAGACCGTTACACAGAGCCGAGATATCTTCGATGAAACCCCTGTGAAAGAGGAAATTTTTGATATCAGGGTGACCAGGAGGAGCAGAAGTAAAAGACCTAGGTGGGAGCCAGAAATTGAAACGTTTTCTGAGGAATATGTTAAAGGGGAAAATGATTTAGATAATGATCTTGATACTCAAACTACAGCCAAGCTTGAAACACCATCAACCGGTAAAAGGGGTACTGCAACCAAAGGGAAAAGGGTTAAAGGTGTGTCTGTATCACAGAAACCTAGAAGAAATTCTACTAGGGTCACCAACAAGTATAGACTGAAGTCAAAGGAAATGTTCATTCTGTCAATCAAAGAAGAAAACTTCATAATCATAGAAGATGACTATGAGAATGTTGAAGCAAGTACCAGGAAAAGGGAAAAAAGAACTCCATTGCCCAAGAAATCTGTCCGCAAAGGAAAAAGAATAATTTCACCACCTACAGGTCCTGTAACGAGAGTTTCAACCAGATTAGAAAAAAGCTAAAGAGATGGCTAAAGGTATCAGTGAAACCCCCGAAGATAAACAAGATTACCTTGAAGACTTAGATCGCATACCAGATGTGCCTGAAGCTATAGATTCAACAAGTTTTGAGGAAGAACATAGCTTGGAATTAGTCTCAAAGTACCAAGTTAAAGCCAAGGAACCTAGAGTTTCCTTAAACTTGAATGAACCTACACCTTTTGAAGAATGCTCAGGATTCAGAGTTAAAATTAGAACTGATAAAGAAAAGATCAAGGAGTTTCAGAAAACAATAAGACAATTAAAGAAGGAGAAGGCACAGATAGAACAATGGAATGCTCGCCAGGAAGAAAGGATTCAAAGTTTTAAAAAGAAGAAGAAAGAGAAAAGGGAATTTCTCAAAGAACTCAGGGAGATTAATTTCAGACTCTATTGGCACAATGTCGTGCTTACCACAAATCTCAAACAGAGAAATGCTAAAGCCATTGATGTGATTATATCCTAAAGGTAGCATGAAAATTTGCTACAATCATGATTTAAACGTTTTCCAGGAAATATGGCAAGGCCTACTCATTTTTGGTCAGTAAAATGCTAAGACCTCGATCTGTTTTACAAAATCAAACTAAATTCCTATTTTGTAGAGTCAAATGTAATGCTGGCAATATTTGCAATATCAAGCTATTGAGCTGTGATCTATTTTGGGATTGTAGAAGCTCTTTTTGAGTGAACTACCTTAGTAGATAGATACTATTATAAATCTAGTCATTAAATCTATACTAGATGATAGGATTTGGAAGTTTTATAGATAGTTTAAATAGACAGAAGAAAGACCATGTTCAGGTCGAAAAATTGGGGATCCAAGGGACCTTTTTGTGAAGCACATTGTAAAGGCATTTATGTTCAATTTGACACTTAATATCAAAGGCATATGGATGGTTAGACCCTCTTTTTCTATTCTGTTATTTCTTTATTCATGCTTGAATTCATTATTCGAATTGCAATGCTTTTTTATTCTTGACTGATAATTTATACACTGGAAATTTTACTGTAAAGATAATTTTTCAAGTCTGATATCAAGCTGATAATATTGTTTCTTTATAATATTTTGAGGTAAGAATTCTTGTGAAGTTGACAAATTGAAGGCGTCACCTTCCTTTTTTATTAATTGGTTTGACCCATCTTTGTGTTTACCTATTATTCAGTCATTGGGATATACTTTGTTTTAATCTTGTTTTTCATGTTATGTTGTTACCTTGAAACTAGTTTCAAACCACCTTACTAAAAACCCAATCATAAAACCCTCAAAACACTTTTGCAATAAATCAATGATGCCCTAGCTTTCCCTTAGAAGTCCAGTGAAACTTTAGGGAATAACACATGGGAGGATCATTGGTTTAACCACAATACATGGGGGGACCCTCAAGTCAACCACAATACATAGGAGGACCATCCGGTCAACCAAAATACATGGGAGGACCATCTTATTTTTCCATTCCATCGCAACTGGTATATGGTTCTACTGGTGTTCCCATGCCACATGATTACTACCAGTATCCATAGGTCAACCAAAAAAATCCTTTCTTGGATACGTTATATCTACCAGATTTATCGCATTTTACCAATGATACCATATTGCGTACCCCCTTTTGGCCTCCAATCCCTACCAAACTACCTTCCAATATCCCAAAATTCGTCAGGAGACTTGGATAAGACCCTAATAACCATGTAATGACCTTCCATATTTGGTGTTATTCAAAACTTTTGATGGATGATTCCATTTGTTTACAAATTTTCCAGTGAACCCTCACATAAGAGGTAGAAAAATGGTATATAGAGATACCACACCATTCCTTTAGCAACTTGAACTCTTTAACTATGGATTTTTTGACACATTTCTAGTTGTCGATTCGATATGAAACTAGTACAAAGATTTTAACTTCGCTTAAGAAATCCACCTCCACTCATATATCTGATTATATTCATGAATGAAGGTGACGGCGATGGTTGATTAAAAACATGATTCTGAACCAACTCTTGGTAGATTGGTTTACCAAGTCACTTTTGTCACCATTTTCTAGAGATGTCTCCATGGGCAGTGCTATCACTGAGGATAAAGCGATCAATCATTCTCAATATTTGGACTTGGTAAATTCCCAGTCTGACACACTTTACAATTTGATCCATTATGCTCCTCGTCCCTTGAATGATCCTTCAAAAACTTCTCTAAAATCCCATGCCGATGGAATGGTGGGTTCTGTTACCAACACCAAAATTTCTCCTACACAAACCTTTGAGATGAATGTGGTCCATTCCACTTCATCTCAAAAACCTGGAGGTAAGAAGAAAAAAAAGGGTAAATCCAAGAAATCTTCTAACCAATAGGAGAGTAAAAAATCTATTGATATCCAACCAAAAAGGAAAGCTAAGTTTCCCTACATGATTTGTACAGAATACCACTACACGAAATACTTCCCTCATCGTGAGGAAGTCTCTAAATTTTTGAAGGGTACCTCCCAATCCACAGTGTTAACTGATCCTTTCCCAACTCATCAACAAGAAATGGTTGCATAAAATCCCTCCCCTCCACAAGGGAGAAACACAGGTCATTCCCACCATGGGCATGCTTCCTCAAGCACTGCTCAGGTCTTTATGTGTAAGGAGAGGGTTATTCTAATGACCAGAGCTAAGACTTATGACACTCCTCCAAGAAATCATGCCATGGAGGTGCTATTGATAAGCCCTGCCCTACCAATCCTCCATCCTCCACCCCTCTTCAGATAAAGAGGCTTGTTGCTGACTCAGTATTGCACATGCCCAAGGGAACAATTTGAGAGTCAATTTTCAATCCAAGTGCCTGCGCTTCTCAAAAATAGAACATTGTTAAAGATTTGGTGCAAGCACCTTGTGCTATGTCGATGCTTGAAATTCTACATAAATGTCCAGGTCAACATAGAACCCTGTTGTCAGCCATTGGAGTTGTGGATCCAACAGTATCAAATATGATTATGTTCAATATTGAGTATTTTAAATCAAGGCTCTCCCATCACCCGACATTCCAAATTCACCCTACGATTCATGGGAAGAATATCCATTGCACTATTTTGGATGAAGGAGCCTCCAATTGTGTCATGTCTTTATCTTGTTGGAGAGATAATGGTTTTCCTGAACTTAATCGGTCTCCCACTAACCTTAAATCATTTGATGGATGTGGTTTCCAAACTTACGGACTGTTGCAATATTTTTCTATGGAATTAAAGGTCAAAACTGTTTATATCAACATTGAAGTGGTTGATGTGCCTCTGGATTATAATTTATTGTTTGGTTGTACTTGGTTCTATGCAATTATTGTCGTCACATATTCAGTGTTTTTCCTTTTACAATTTCCCCATCAAGGGAAAATTGTGACCATTGACCAACTTGAATTTTGCATGCCAGATATCAATAACCACTCAACGAATATTATCTCTTTCCTGGGACACTTGTTTTAGGATTAATCCGTAAGTGTGGACACAAACCGATCTCCCTAGATCCACCTGGATCTAGAACAAAGCAGGACAGAATAATAATCTTTCCCTAGATTTAGACTATTGAATGAACAAGGAAGCAAGAATCATGAACATACCTTGTGATCGCTTCCTTGGGTCTTTGTTGTTCTAGTTTCGCTCCAATGCTCTTGTACAATTAAGACCACAACAATACAAACCAATCGAAGTGAAGACAACTCAACACATTCAATAATCAATCTAAGTATATGATCAAGGCGTTATACAATAAAGTGACATTAGCTTTATGGGAAAGAGACATATTACTGTATTAAATTGATAGAAAGAAATGAATACAACCTGCGCCTTGATGTTGCAAACCTCCTTTCGATGGCTCCTGGCTCTGACACACACACTTGCTCACTTGTATGAAGAAGATCAACCACTTTTGATAACCTTGCTGGAGTTCTTGGCTGCTGTAGCATCAGTCCTTCACACATTCATTCACTAATTCTCCAATAAATCTCTTGCTAGTTTGATTCTAACCTTTTCCATGAGAATCCCCTTATTTTATAGGAGAGAATGAATTAGTTACTTGGATAGGAATGATCCCAAAATATTAGGAAATCCAGTACTTAGATAACCATTCGAATTCCATCTCATCCTTCTAGAAGATTCCCTTCTAGAAGTTTCAAGAATTCGTCCTTTTCTCTTCTTTGGAAAGTGTTCACACCCTAGTAGTTAGGCACAGTGCGAACTTCTCGCACCCTAGCTTAAGGCAGCCTGCGAGAATCATGCATTCTCGTAGGCAAATGTATTGGCAGCCTGCAAACCTTCCTCAAAAATGTGATTTCTGGAAAGAGATGAAGGTAATTTTTCTCAGGAGAAAGTTCTAATGAGGAGCTTGAATACACCATCATCAATACACCATCATGACGACAAAAATTATGGGTAACAACAGTCCAATATAGAGTATGAAAGTGTGGAGGTAGGTCTCCTCAAGGATTCCTTCCTCATGGGATTTTTTCCTTTACCTCCCCTAAATCCCCCACATCAGGCTTCCATGTTAAACATGATTTTGGCTACGGTGCAATGATCCCTTGAATCATTTGATTCTTGGGTAGTGCCTATCCCATTTGAAATTGAAACACTAGGTGACATCATGTCACTTAGTCCATCAGAGACCCGTATTCCAAAAGATATGGTACCTAAACCTTCCCTTCCTATGCCTATATCATTTGATCCTCTTTCTTCCTCCCTCTCTAGTGAACCTATCCCTAGTAGTAACCAGGAGTATAAGAAAGTGTATAAGAAGCATCGATGGATGAACTAAAGCTTGGGGGGCATGTCTCCAGCCTCTAGACATCATACCGGATTTAAGCCTCCAACTTCTTACAATGATGATGGGGGCATAGTACCAAACTATAGGAAAAAACACACCACTAGGTATCGATCAACGTACCAACCTATGTAAATCATGTTGGGAAGAGGCCCATTCATGGGTATTATACCGAGCATAATTTATTCTCGGTTTCAATCTTGTTAAATATGAAACCAATCTTGAGCATAATTTCATTCTCTATTTCAATCTTGTTAAAAACTGAAGCAGACTTAGAGCATACTTCATCTTTCTTCGAGATATGTAAACAATGAAGAGTCATATTTCGAGTGGTAGTTTACCCCTTTTTCGACCTTGTGAGACTAACTATGAAAAATGAAAACTCTAGTTAACCTTGACTAGAAGAGTTCTCCCTTGTATTGTTTTACACTTTTTTTGGATTGGGAGACTAAATTTACAAAAAAGAACATCCATGGAGTTGTCTTTAAGATCTTTTTAGAGTATCTAAACGTGAAAATACTACCGAGTTTTCCTTCTATGGAGTCGTAAAACATGCATTGAAGGACCCATACGAGACAAAATCCCTCCTTCTTCAGGTTCGTTAAACATATGATGAGGTACACATCGAATATGAGCTATACGAAGAACTTGTTATCCTCTTCAAGATCATTAAAAAACAAAGAGGTACTCACCAATCATGGTGGGGGAAAAATTGAAGGAAGTGGGTCAAGTTTTGGAAATCATTATGTCAGTTGTTTGTTGTCTCCCATGAACATGGAACCTATTCGCATCTCACCTTACAGTTGGGTAACATGGTTGCCTATGAATCATACTAATACTATGATTCCTCATATTATTCTAGCTCACCCAAAGAGTGCCCCGATGATCGTCGCACTATGTTTTGGTCTATCTCTCAGTCGAGTCAATGCTTCCAATTCATTTGTCATGCCTCACAATGTTCAAGGGAAGTTTCACCTCAAACCAACCATTCTGCAAGTATTACCATATTTCATCCTCAAGTTAGTCCATACTCATTTAATCCACCATATTACATCACCTTATGGTGTCATTTTCATGTCGATGATGGGGAATACATCATGGCCCTCCTTCAACGAGCCTATTCCTGTCGACTTCAACACATTATCCAAGAATTAGAATTAGAAACCAATTAGTACCTTGGGACATGCATGCCTCAATGGTAGGCCTCCTCACTTTCAACAATAGGTTTACATTATTGGCCTCTGATCGAATGATTCCATGAGTGCTCGACTTCAACTCATTTGTTCATATTTGCTGGAATGTACTGGGGTACCTTGGGATTCATTGTCATCATTGGTGATTTCCCTCACACTTGTTAATGATATACATTAATGACTTGTAATCAAGTGCTTTGTACCATGTTTGACATCTAGAAATATATTCACATGGTTAGAATCATACTATTTCAGGATCAGGATGAAGACCCTGGGTTGGACACTCACTATGTTATGTGATTACCTAGGCTATGATGAAGATCATTTGAATATGTAGAAGATTCCAGTATAACCACCATATCGGAAATCTCACTGATGTATATGTTATATAGATCCACTTTGTATTGGACCGTGGCTATGTTTTTGTTAGATCGTAGCTCCATTGTGTATTATTTCATGGCTACAATCAAATCATGTTGTGGATGTATGGATCCACATTGTATCTTTGGTGGTCATATCCTTATTCAGTACTTTCATGGATCTGCAGTGTATTGGTTGATGACCATACTTCTAGTCAGTTTATTCCAAGCATAGGTATGCCTACCTCGGGGATGATACATATATACTTTTTGATGTTTGTTTGTATCTTCCTCCAGGACCTCCTACTCCAGTTCCCTTGCATTAATATTTTTAAAGTGTTTCGACCATCAGTTTCTCTCTGAACTTACACTTTAGGGGGCACCTATTACACACCTAAATGTCACACCACCATATTTCACTTAAGTGTCGTAAGTGTTGTATGTACCTTACTAAGTGTCACATGCACTTTATAAAGTGTCATATGAACCTTACTAAGTGTCACATGCACTTTATTAAGTGTCACAAATTTGACACCATGGAATAACATTTGTCACAATCCCTAGCCATTATGGAGGAGGAACAATCATCATGAGAAGGTCGAAATAATACCTTTTACCTTGAGATTTTGATCATTTTTAAAGGTCAATTATCCCCTTCCCATGTATAGGGAGCGTTGAACTCTTATAAATGATCCCCTTCCCATGTATAGGGAGAGTTGAACTCTTATCAATGCTTCCCTGCCCATGTATAGGGTGCATTGACAATACTCTGTGCTCAGTGTTGGGGGAGCGTTGAAGTGGTTAGAGGGATTTATAACTAACCCACATTTTTATAAGGACCAACTCCAAGGAGATGAGTTTTGTTTGGGTTGAATCATATCTCATGGCTCCATCTTAGGCTAAAATCCCAACTTATGGAGAAAAATACTCAACCATTTTCAAAAATACTTCATGATGGATAAGACTCCAATTCTTATATAATGAGTGAATTCCAAGGTGAAAGGGGAGAGAAAGGATTTCATAGTGTCAAACCTTTGATATTGTAAAGATAATTCATCAAAGAATCATAATTCTGATATTGAGACATTCATGAGAGGGATGGATAGGAGATATTGGAGGAGTTGTTGCAATGTCAACGTAGAATTATAAGTGCTTCACCATGTATTTCTATTAATATATAGCTTGGCCTATTCCCTTCATGTTTTGTATCACTTGTTACATGCATGTCTATTTTTGTAAAGTCATCATAGATAGATCTATTGTCACCTAACAATACAGTGTAGAAGAAGAATATTTATCTTGTTCCTTTTAGATCCATTCTTGTTTCTAGGAGCCTAGTCAACAAGGTCAAAGATTGGAGCAATGAGGAAAGTCATCATAAAAAGGTACATCACCCATCTCTTTCGTCTTATTCTGATTGTTAAAATAGGTCTCAAGGGAAATTAGCTACCATTTTGTTTCCTTTTTCCTTGGATCGAAGGAAACCCGATCCAAGGGGGATTTAACCTGTCCACAGGGGGAATTCATCACAACAACTAACCCCAATGAACATTTTGTGGAATGTATATATGTATGAAAATAAGGACTTGGTTGAGTCACTTAGAATGGGCATGTCATTGGGTATGAATATAGAAATATTAAATAATGTGAGGGGAATTATGCCAAACATGAATTGGAGCTTATTTCCATATTCCATGCTTTGAAAATGTGGAGGCATTACTTAATGAGGAAAAAATGTGAGTTGAGGATAGACCATAGTGGTCTATAATATCTATTTGAACAACCAAATTTAAATGTCAAACATACAATATGGATGGAATTTTTAAGTGAATATTACTTTGACATAAATCATATCAAAGGAAAAGAAAATAAAGTTGTGGATGCACTTTGTAGAGGATTACATCTCATGCATGATCCAACCATCAGTATGCATAATTCAAATTCAAAGAGAATAATTTTAGATGTTGTTGTTAGAAACCAACATTACCTATAGGTAAAAGAAATCTTACAACATGAAGATGTACAATAGAGACTCAAAGAGTAAAAGATGAGGGAAGATGGTATACTTATGCATAAAAAATAATTTATGTTCCTCATTCCGAAAAACTCAAAAATATGGTTCTAAAGGAGATGCATAATGTTCCATATGCCATACATCCTGGTTATCAAACAACAATTGGAGCAATAAGATTTCAATACGTTTTACCAGGAATGAAGAAGGATGTTTCTGATTGCATTTCCAGATGTATGGAATGTCAAAGAGTGAAAGCTGAGCATAGACACCCACTGGGTTTGCTACAACCATTTTCAATTCCAGAGAAGAAATGGGAAGTGGTAACAATTGATTTTTTTAATAAGTTTCCCAAGACAACAAGGAAACACGATTCCATCATGGTAGTGGTAGATAAATTGACAAAGGCTTCTCATTTTGTTCAAGTGAAGATCAATCATACAATAGTTAATATTGCAGAAATTATAATGAGGGAAATTACTTAGTTGCACAAAATACCTAAGGAAATTGTTTTAGATAGAGACATGAAGTTTACTTCAAACTTTTGAAAAGGATTATTTAAAATATTTGGTACAAATATGAACTTTAGTAAAACATACCATCCACAGTCAGATGGGAAGACAAAAATATTCAATCAAGTAATTTAAGACATGTTGAGAATGTATGTGATAGAGAATCCATCTAAGTGGGAAGATTACTTGCATTTGGTTGTTTTTTCCTACAATAATGGGTATCAAGCTTCATTGAATATGATTCCTTTTGAATATTTGTATGGCAGAAAATGTAGTACTCCAATGAGTTGGGACAACCCAACAAACATAGTAGTATTTGGGCCATAATTGCTTAAGGATATGGAGTACTAGATGGTTAAAATTAAACAAAATTTGAAAGCAACACAAGATAAACATAAGCATTATGCAGATAAGAATGTGATAGATAGATAATTTAAAGTGGGAGAGGATGTGCTTTTGAAAGTGAAGAACAAGAAGATTTCATTGAAATTGAGAAACTTTGCCAAGCTAGCAACTAGATTCTGTGGTCCATTTGAGATATTGGACATAATAGGGATAGTTGCATACATTCTTGCATAGCTTTCTTCCATGAATGTGCATAATGTGTTTCGTGTATCTTTGTTGAAAAAGTGTGTGCATGATCCTAACCCTATTATTTATTGAAATTTGATTCAAGTGGAGCCAAAATGAGACTTTTAGGTCTAGCCGATGTGCATATTGGACAAAAAAGTCAAAGTTCTTCGAAATTGAGTCATAAAACTAGTAAAAGTTTAGTGGACCCGCTACAATACTAAATATGCTACTTGGGAGCATGAAAATGCTATGCAAGAAAAGTACCTGTGACTTTTTGAATACCTTTGAAATTTTGATTTATCTTTTGTATATGCACCGAGGACAGTGCCATAATAAGGGGGAGGGGAATGTAATACCCTAGTTTTAAATCCCCAGATTAATAATGTATTTTTTTTATTGATTGAGAGGTTGGAGTGCCCTAACAATTGAAAAGACTGGAAATCCTAGGAATGCAATACTTTGAATACTTATAATAATAAAATACATCACTAGATGGGAGATAGAAAAGGACAAGGTTTATACGGGGATATGATTCCATGAGAGAGGGGGGCTAAGTTTCTGAGCCTTTATATTATTTTACCCTTGATTTTAGTAAGAAGGGGAAAGTTCATGTGAGTCTCTTGGGGGAGGCCACGTTATGCCTTGAAAATTATATAAACCTTGCTTGTGGGATATTTGGGGGTTGGCAACTAATGGTTACTTCATTATTATGGTTGCTTACTTCATTGTTACCTGATCCTTGTTCATCATTACCTTCCTTCTTGATCAAATTAGATCTGGTGGTGGGCATGGGAGATGAATCATTGGAGGTAGTGATCCATAGATTTTATAGGTAGGTGTTGGTGATGGAAGTCACTCCTGGATTGCAACAGGATCAGAGCTTGACGCCCATCAGTTTATGTCACGATTTTTTTATAAAAGGGGGTGATCGAATGGAAGTTAACTCAAAACAACATTGTTTTAGCTCCGAAACTAGGCCAAGCATGAATGGGAAAGTGAGGTATTAGATAAACTTCAGACAGTGAGTTGTAGTAAGGGTGAATAGGGGGAAGACTTATATAAGATAAATGCAAAGGTCTGTTGTAAACATCAGGTTTCTAACAAACTGTAGGAGAAAACATCTAAATGCAAGATCTTCTTACATTCAAACACAGAAAACCAGAGAATACAACAATGCAACAATAAATCCTTTATTGTAACATAATTGTAATAATTCATGTGAATTAGTCAATCATGAACTCCCTCGGTATGAGATGAAAACTAGATGGGGTAAGAAA
>SNQJ01S0013127.1:12136-31068 GCA_010110895.2 Picea sitchensis
GATGTGTGGGCTGGTAGGAAGGCTCTCCTACGCTCATCTATCAGATTGCTCAATCTCAGCCTGGATACAAAAATCTTGGAAACCCACTCTTGGATACTTGCCTGAGTTTTTCGACCTCACGAAAGGGTGGTATGGATTTATATTCAGAACTCCGGAGGACGCCACTTTAATTTTGGATGGTTTATGGTTATTGGGGAGGAGCACTCTAATGTTAAAAAGATGGAGGATCGCCTTTGACCCTACTACTGATTACTTTCAACATAGGCACCTGTGGGTTCTTTTGCCTGCACTTCCCCTGTTTCTTTGGAATGAGGGAGCTCTAAAGTCTATTGGAAATGCACCAGGGTGATTTATTTCTCTGGACTACTTGTCCTTGGCAGCACCTGAGAGAAAAATGGGAAGAATACTGGTGGCTATAGACATACACGAAGGTCTGCCGAAAGTGTTGGACATCGAATGGAGAGGTCGCCATATCAGACAGCGTCTATACTATCAAGACATCCCTTTCAGATGCAACTGGTGTCACTGTACATGCCACCTTCGAAGGGATTGCTCGGGTAAATCTTTTGAGGAAAAGACTGAAGACATTGAGGTACAGAAGGATCCTCCAGCCTATTTGGATGAATATGTTTCACTGAGGTCCGCCCCTTCCTTTGCTGCAGCTGTGTCTGAACTCCTACCAGAGCCCACAAGTTCTCTTTCAGGTAAGATCAAACAACTTTGTCCCTCTCTTTTTTTTTCTTTATTAGAACTGGAAAAGGAGTTTGTCGACTCCTTCGATTGGCTACTATGTACAACTACCTCGACTAAAGGGGTAGCGAAGGAGGCACCAGTTACCAATAGTCTTGGTAAGGAACCAACGATTGGGGAGACAACCTTTTGCCTTGATCATGGATCACCTGCAAAGAACCGAGAGGCCTCTCCTTCCCCTTCCTTTTCAGTGTTTCCAACCAATATAGACCCAATCGGGGATGAGGTAGGAGTGATCGAGACGGTCCTTAGTCCTGCTATCCCTGCTCTAAACAGTTCTTTGGGAGAGGTGGGCTTCAGAGAACCTGAACATGATTCGAGTTCGCTCAACTCAGTCCTAGAATCACTGATCCCTTTTTTAAAAGATAATGATCAGGCTCAAAAACTTCCCATGTTTATAGGGAGAAAGTGCATCAACTGGGGCGAGTCCTCTGGCCAGAGTACTTCAAAGTTAAAAGTGGCTAGTTAGGGAAGAGACTTTGCCTGGTCAAGGGGCCTAGGAGTCGAAGTATCTCCTATCAAAACCAAAAGCAACCAGAAACTTCAGTCACAGAACACAGTCCTTATAAATGATTCTAATCCTCTTCCAGTGAAACTAGGCCTCTTGAGCAGTGAAAGCCCTGGACAGGGCAAATAATGGTATTGCTCTCATTAAATATAAGAGGGATTGGAGGTACCCTCAAAGCTGCCTCCATTCAGCATCTACTGACAAGCACTCAACCTGAAATAGTTTTCTTCCAAGAGACTTTAGTTAATGCTCATAAGTCGAGAGATTTTTTCCTTTCTTTCAGACCAGATTGGGCGGTTTGCTCAATAAGTTCGACGGGTACTTCTGGTGGACNGCATCTACTGACAAGCACTCAACCTGAAATAGTTTTCTTCCAAGAGACTTTAGTTAATGCTCATAAGTCGAGAGATTTTTTCCTTTCTTTCAGACCAGATTGGGCGGTTTGCTCAATAAGTTCGACGGGTACTTCTGGTGGACTACTTGCAGTGTGGGACCCGACTTTTTTCGAGCTGTCTCTCTATCTTACTGTGGGGGTTATTTTATTATCAGGTAGGAATATTTTAATTAATAAGGAGGTCGCATTACTCGATGTTTATGCTCCCTATACCAACCGGCTCTCTTTCTGGAAAACGGTGGAAGGTAGTGGTTTACTTGACGTAAAAAACTTAATTTTGGCTGGGGACTTCAATATCCTCCTTTCTCCTGAAGAGGCTTGGGGAGGGCATAGATTTGGGCTAGTTGATAACTATCACAATGATCTTTTCCAATCAAAGCATCTGATTGATATTAAACCAGCGAAAATGGTGCCAACTTGGAGAAATGGTCGCCAGGGACAGGATGCAATTGCAAGAAGACTGGATAGATGCTTGGTAGCCGAAAGTCTTCTTCTGGACAGTGCATTTTACAGGTCTTGGGTGGAATTGCCCTTTGTTTCTGACCATGCCCCAATGCTCTTACAGTTGTATTTGCCACGTGCTTTTAAAGTCTTTCCTTTTAAATTTAATGAACAATGGCTGGGCGATAAGGATTTTGCATTTTTTGTGGAAAGAGTTTGGAAAAGCCCGTTTTATCTCTCAGAAACAAGCAGTCAGAGGAGGTTAATTAGAAAGCTACAGGATCTAAAAACCTTCACTAAAAGATGGAACAAAGAACAAAAGGTTTTTCAAAAATCAAACTTGTTGTCGATTGAAGCTGATATAAAAAAAATCAGTGAAAATCTCAGCTCGGACTTCAACAACCAAGGAGCAAAAGACACTATGCGCTCTTTGGAAACAGAGAGATTGGCGATATTAAAAAAAGAGGAACAACTATGGCGGATGCGCAGTCRTGCCCTCTGGTTGGCAGAAGGGGATAAAAATATAATATTTTTTCACAACACTGCTAGTCGAAACAGATTAAAAAAGTTTATCTGGGAAATCGAGAAGGAGAATGGTGCTCTGGTGAAGGATCAACAGGGTATAAAAACCGAAGTTGTCCATTATTTAAAGAGTTTCTACAGGGAGTCACCCATAGTAAACATAGAAGAACAATGCAATTTGGTGGATTTCTTTCCTTCAATGGTTACTAAAGAAGAAGTTATTTCCTTATACTCCCCAGTCACTTTGGAGGAATTGAAAATGGCGTTACTACAGTGCAAAAAAGAAAAAATCCTGGGTCCGGACGGCTGGACAACGGAGTTTTTCATATTTTTCTTTGTTCTAGTAGGTGAGGACCTCCTAGCATCGGTGGAAGAATCTAGAATCTTAGGCAAAATTGCAGGTGGCATAAATGCAACTTTTTTGACTTTGATCCCTAAGGCCAACAACCCAAAATCTTTCGAGGACTTTCGCCCTATTTCCTTATGCAACTTGTGCTATAAACTTATTTCAAAGATCTTAGCTTCTTGTATCAAACCTTCCTGTCAAAAACAATTTCAATCGAACAGATGGGCTTTCTGGAAGGAAGACGTATACAAGATGCCATTGGTACGGCCTATGAAAGCCTGCACAGTATCAAGACGAAGAAACTTAAAGCCCTTGTCTTAAAGTTAGACTTAAGTAAGGGCTATGATTGCATTGATTGGGACCTCCTCAGATTGATACTCCTGAAGTGCGGGATGGGGTTACCTTTGACAAAATGGATCATGGCATGTATCACCTCGGCGTCTTTTGTTGTCCTTATAAATGGTGAAGCCACTGATTTCTTTAGAAGTGGGAGGGGAATCAGGCAGGGGTGCCCGCTATCCCCTATTCTGTTTCATTCTTATCATGGAAGGTCTCAGCTTATTATTGAAAAAGAGTCAAACAGAGGGCTCTATATCAGGGCTGAAGATAGCCAAAGTGACCAGGATTTTACATCTTCTTTTTGTGGATGACATACCCATTTTATCCTTTGGCACTCTGTAATCAGATACAAATATCTTCACAATTCCTCACTCAGCAACTCGATCAGAAGAAGTTTACATTGCACTTCTGCGCAATCCAGATTATGGCTAAGTCTCCTTCGAGCTCTCCTGGTCATTCTTCACTGGATTACCTGAAATCCAAGGAACGAAACTCTCATCAAACTTGGCTGTGACAGAATTTTGGGTATGGGAACTAATTCGTTCCTTAGTGAAGAACTCTTGACCGCCCTCTCTTTAATTCAGATAACTTACCTGTCTCAAGCTTCAAAGGCGGCGTATGTTCCATCATATAATCAAGACTGGTGGATGTCTAGTATTGAGTTGGGTTTAGGTGGAGATCTTGCTACCGAATGGTCCTCCTATACAAATAGCTTGTGTGGAGAGGGGATAATACTATCACCTCTTAAAAAAGACGAGCTGAATTGGGATAGAGGCGACCGGTCAGGAATTTTTTCAGTTAAAAACTGCTATCACGCTATCCTGTCCACTCAAAATTTGCCAACGCAGAGAGGATGGAAGGTCGAGGTTTGGAATTGGGGCACTCAATTAAAGATTATTTTGTTCTTCTTATTGGCTACCGAAAATAGAATCTTCACATGGAGCGTGTTGCTTAAAAAAGGATGAATCGGGTCCGGGTACTGTGTATTGTGCAAACATAATTCAGAAGATATTTCTCATTTATTCATTCACTGTGATTTTACAAAGAGTGTTTGGGCTCACCTTGCACAATAGTTTAATTATAATCTAAGCTGGAACAAACCTACATTGAATGAGTGTATGGAGTCATGGCTATGGAACAGAGCAAATTCAAAGATCCTGCCCTTAGTAACGGCTTGGCACATTTGGAAAGAACACAATTCGTCTATTTTCGAAGGTAAGAAAGCTTCGGTAATCGTTGTGGTTTTAAAAATACTTGGAGCACTCACTATAAAGTCACGAGATAACAATAAAAAGGCATTGCGACTAAAAGCTTTTTTCAGAATTCCTGGGTATACATTGGCTTTTTTTGATGGGGCAGCGGAAGCTGGAGGAAACAACTATGGTGCAGGAGACACACTAAAATGCTTAGAGGCTCTGCACTACAGGTGGTTTATAAATTGTGTTGCAGGGTCAAACACAAAAGCTGAACTAATGGGTGCTTGGGCAACACTCACGATAGGAAATCTTATGGATTTAAAAAACTTACAGGTTTTCGCGGATTCTAAAGTGATCATCGACTGGCTAAACACAAAAGGAAACCTTCAAGCCATCAATATCAAAGCATGGAAGGCTAGAATTAAAGAGCGGATGGTTGCTTTTAAAGGTATTAACTTTCAACATATCTATAAAGAAACAAATAAGGAGGTTGATTCACTCTCTAAGAGAGCGCTTACTTCGYCGAAAGGGAAACTGATCTACTTCACTTGGAACGRCATAAGTGAGGGCCCTTCTCTTCAGATAAATCTGTTCTAATTTTTGTTTTCAGACGGTGTGAAAGTTTTTGTTATTTTTTGTTGTTTCTGGACAAAGTTTCAATCTTTGAGAAGATTTTTTTACTGTTATAAGTGAACTCTTTCRAATGGTCTAAGAGTAAGATGTTAGAGACAGTCCTGAAAACTTCATTTTTGGAGTTTTATTGTAGAGAAGGCCCATTGCAGAGCTATTTTTTTTTTAAGATGTAAACATTATTTAATATAATTTTTATGAGTGATTTTTTTACTGGAAAAAGTTTCATTGTTCAACATGTATTTCCCAACTAACTTGGTAGGGACTGTGTTGCCATACAACCCTTGTTTTTTCTCAATTATAATGAAATAAAGTTGAAAGAATAATAGAAAACATTACACACCATTTAAAATTATGTAAGATACAAAATATAATATAGTCATTTTGAAATATCAATAAAATAACCATATAGCTATTGTGAAATATTATTAAAATATTTAAATATAGATAAGGTATAAAGGAAAAAACATAAAATAAATTCAAATTTTTAAAAAATGTATAGTAAATGCAATAATTAATTTTTAAAAATGTATAGTCAATGCAATAATTGATTTATAAATAAAGAAAGTTAAGTAAGGAGGAGGGATTGGAGATAAGGTTAAAGAGAAAAAGGAGGAGGATGGGTTGGAGATAAGGTTAATTAGATAAGAGTGTGAATTGAATGAATGTGGAAGAGAAGAGAAGAGTATAGATGGAGATTACTCAAAAGGAGTAGATTAGAGTTAGATAGGAAAACAAAACAAGGAAAAGAGTTTATAAATCTAGAAAATAGATTAAGGAATTTAGGAATTCAAAGAAAATACTAAGGAATTTAGGAATCTATGAGGAAGAGGGAGAAGGCTCAATGACTTAATAGATAGTGGATTTCTAGGATTGGCTAAGTTAGGAATAATAAGATATCAATGCAAGGATTTTGGTTTGGTCAAAACAAAAGAGGTGTTTTGAATTGTTGAAGTGTTTTGTGATAATTTACTTAGATATTGTTGTGGAATATGTCTGATAAATATTATGTGAGATGAGCTTTAAATAATCTATTAGTTTGGACAATATAGAATTTTCCACTCAAGTAAGGAATTTTGTAAAACCTAATTTAAAAAAATTTCATAAGTCATATTTATCCTTAACAATTCTATGAAGTTTAAAAAACGTTTTAATATTCATTTTTCTTAAAATCTTTAAAATATGATTTTAGATAAATAAGAATATATTTATAAAAGTGTTATTGAATTATTTATTTATTTTTAAAATATAATAGCATTTTGTTGTTTGGTAAATTTTATTTCCTTAATATAAAAAATAAACATTTATAGTGACGTTTTATAATACTCTTTTAACATGTTTTTCAAAAAAAAAAGTTAATTATTAAATCCATGGTTAATATTAATGTGTATTAGAATTATATTTATGATGATTTGATCTTAAAATTGATGAAATTTGAAGAATAATTAAAAAATGGACTTCTAATTTTCTTTTTGTTTTTGGTTATTCAAAATAATCATTTACGATTACATGTAAAGGTAAAGTTATGGTTAACTACAATTAAATTTAACAAAAATTAAAAAAAAAAATGATTTTTGAAAATTTCAAATAAATTAAATTTATTTTGATTTTTGAAAATTTCAAATAAATTAAATTAAAATTTGAAAGTTGATTATAAAAAAATAAAATTTAAAATTATCAACTATGATAAAACTAAGTAAAATCTACAAAATGTGTTATGGGTGTCATCTCGTTCCTTAGTGAAGAACTCTTGACCGCCCTCTCTTTAATTCAGATAACTTACCTGTCTCAAGCTTCAAAGGCGGTGCACGTTCCATTATATAATCAGGATCGGTGGATGTCTAGCATTGAGCTGGGTTTAGGGGGAGATCTTGCTACCGAATGGTCCTCCTATACAAACAACCTGTGTGGAGAGGGGATAATACTATCAGCTCTTAAAAAAGACGAGCTGAATTGGGATGGAGGCGACCGGTCGGGAATTTTTTCAGTTAAAAACTGCTATCACGCAATCCTGTCCACTCAAAATTTGCCAACGCAAAGAGGATGGAAGGCCGAGGTTTGGAATTGGGGCACTCAATTAAAGATTATTTTGTTCTTCTTATTGGCTGCCGAAAATAGAATCCTCACATGGAACGTGCTTCTTAAAAAAGGATGGATCGGGCCCGGGTACTGTGTATTGTGCAAACATAATTCAGAAGATATTTCTCATTTATTCATTCACTGTTATTTTACAAAGAGTGTTTGGGCTCACCTTGCACAACAATTTAATTCTAATATAAGCTGGAACAAACCTACATTGAATGAGTGTATGGAGTCATGGCTACATAATAGAGCGAAGTCAAAGATCCTGCCCTTAGTAATGGCTTGGCACATTTGGAAAGAACGCAATTCGTCTATTTTTGAAGGTAAGAAAGCTTCGGTAATCGTTGTGGTTTTAAAAATCCTTGGAGCACTCACTATAAAGTCACGAGATAACAATAAAAAGGCACTGCGACTAAAAGATTTTTTCAGAATTCCTGGGTATACATTGGCTTTTTTTGATGGGGCAACGGAAGCTGGAGGAAACAACTACGGTGCAGGAGGCACACTAAAATGCTTAGAGGCTCTGGACTACAGGTGGTTTATAAATTGCGGTGCAGGGTCAAACACAAAATTTGAACTAATGGGTGCTTGGGCAACACTCACGATAGCAAATCTTATGGATTTAAAAAACTTACTGGTTTTGGGGGATTCTAAAGTGATCATCGACTGGCTAAACATAGATGGAAACCTTCAAGCCATCAATATCGAAGCATGGAAGGCTAGAATTAAAGAGCAGATGGCTGCTTTCGAAGGTATTAACTTTCAACATATCTATAGAGAAACAAATAAGGAGGTTGATTCGCTCTATAAGAGAGCCCTTACTTCGCCGAAAGGGAAACTGATCTACTTCACTTGGAACGACGTAAGTGAGGGTCGTTCTCTTCAGATAAATCTGCTCTAATTTTTTATTTCAGACGGTGTGAAAGTCTTTCATATTTTTTGTTGTTTCTAAACAAAGTTTCGATCTTCGAGAAGTTTTTTTTACTGTTATAAGTGAAGTCTTTCGAATGGTCTAAGAGTCAGATGTTAGAGACAGTCCTGAAAACTTCCTTTTTGGAGTTTTATTATGGAGAAGGTTCATTGCAGAGCTGTTTTGTTTTTGAAGATGTAAACATTATTTAATATAATTTTTACAAGTGATTTTTTTACTGGAAAAAGTTTCATTGTTCAACATGTATTTCCCAACTAACTCGACAGGGACTGCGTTGCCATACAACCTTTGTTTTTTCTCAATTATAATGAAATAAAATTGAAAGAATAATAGAAAACATTACACAGCATTTAAAATTATGTAAGATACAAAATATAATATAGTCATTTTGAAATATCAATAAAATAATCATATAGCTATTGTGAAATATTATTAAAATATTTAAATATAGATAAGGTATAAAGGAAAAAACATAAAATAAATTCAAAATTTTAAAAAATGTATAGTAAATGCAATACTTAATTTTTAAAAATGTATATTCAATGCAATAATTGATTTATAAATAAAGAAAGTTAAGTAAGGAAGAGGGGTTGGAGATAAGGTTAAAGAGAAAAATGAGGAGGTTGGGTTGGAGATAAGGTTAATTAGATAAGAGTGTGAATTGAATGAATGAAGAAGAGAAGAGAAGAGAATAGATGGAGATTACTCAAAAGGGGTAGATTAGAATTAGATAGGAAAATAAAACAAGGAAAAGAGTTTATAAATCTAGAAAATAGAGTAAGGAATTTAGTAATTCAAAGAAAATAGTAAGGAATTTAGGAATCTATGAAGAAGAGGGAGAAGGCTTAATGACTTAATAGATAGTGGATTTCTAGGATTGGCTTAGTTAGGAATAATAGAATTGGCTAAGTTAGGAATAATAGGATATCGATGCAAGGATTTTGATTTGGTCAGAACAAATGAGTTGTTTTGAATTGTGGAAGTGTTTTGTGATACTTTACTTAGATATTGTTGTGGAGTATGTCTGATAAATGTTATGTGAGATGAACTTTATCTAATCTATTAATTTGGACAATATAGGATTTTCCACTCGAACAAGGAATTTTGTAAGATCTAATTTAAAAAAAATTCATGAGTCATATTTATCCTTAACAATTCTATGAAATTTCAAAAAAGTTTTAATATTCATTTTTTCTTAAAATCTTTAAAATATGAACTTAGATAAATAAGAATATATTTATAAAAGTGTTATTAAATTATTTATTTATTTTTAAAATATAATAGCATTTTGTTGTTTGGTAAATTTTATTTCCTTTGTATACAAAATAAACATTTATAGTGATGTTTTATAATACTCTTTTAATATGTTTATTAAATCCATGGTTAATATTAATGTGTATTAGAATTATATTTATGATGATTTGATTTTAAAATTTATAGTGATGTTTTATAATACTCTTGTAATATGTTTTTAAAAAAAAAGTTAATTATTAAATTTATGGTTAATATTAATGTGTATTAGAATTATATTTATGATGATTTGATTTTAAAATTGATGAAATTTGAAGAATAATTAAAAATTTGACTTCTAATTTTGTTTTTGTTTTTTTGTCATTTAAAATAATCATTTATGATTACATGTAAAGGTAAAGTTATGGTTAACTACAATTCAATCTAACAGAATTTAAAAAAAAAAAAAAAAAAAAATTCAAAATTTCAAATAAATTAAATTTATTTTAATTTTTCAAAATTTCAAATAAATTAAATTAAAATTTGAAAGTTGATGATAAAAAAATAAAATTTAAAATGATCAAGTATGATAAAACTAAGTAAAATCTACAAAATGTGTTATGGGTGTCATCTCGTTCCTTAGTGAAGAACTCTTGACCGCCCTCTCTTTAATTTGGATAACTTACCTGTCTTAAGCTTCAAAGGCGATGCACATTCCATTATATAATCAGGACCGGTGGATGTCTAGCATTGAGCTGGGTTTAGGGGGAGATCTTGCTACCGAATGGCCCTCCTATACAAACAACCTTTGTGGAGAGGGGATAATACTATCAGATCTTAAAAAAGACGAGCTAAATTGTGACGGAACTGACCGGTCGGGAATTTTTTCAGTTAAAAACTGCTATCACGCTATCTTGTCCACTCAAAATTTACCAACGCAGAGAGGATGGAAGGCCGAGGTTTGGAATTGGGGCACTCAATTAAAGATTGTTTTGTTCTTCTTATTGGCTGCCGAAAATGGAATCCTCACATGGAGCGTGTTGCTTAAAAAATGATGGATCGAACCCGGGTACTGTGTATTGTGCAAACATAATTCAGAAGATATTTCTCATTTATTCATTCACTGTGATTTTACAAAGAGTGTTTGGGTTCACCTTGCACAACAGTTTAATTCTAATCTAAGATGGAAAGAACCTACATTGAATGAGTGTATGGAGTCATGGCTACGGAACAGAGCGAAGTCAAAGATCCTGCCCTTAGTAACGGCTTGGCACATTTGGAAAGAACACAATTCGTCTATTTTCGAAGGTAAGAAAGCTTCGGTAATCGTTGTGGTTTTAAAAATTCTTCGAGCACTCACTATAAAGTTACGAGATAACAATAAAAAGGCACTGCGACTAAAAGCTTTTTTCATAATTCCTGGGTATACATTGGCTTTTTTTGATGGGGCAGCGGAAGCTGGAGGAAACAACTGCGGTGCAGGAGGCACACTAAAATGCTTAGAGTCTCTAGACTACAGGTGGTTTATAAATTGCGGTGCAGGGTCAAACACAAAAGCTGAACTAATGGGTGCTTGGGCAACACTCACGATAGCAAATCTTCTGGATTTAAAAAACTTACAGGTTTTGGGGGATTCTAAAGTGATCATCGACTGGCTAAACACAAAAGGAAACCTTCAAGCCATCGACATCGAAGCATGGAAGGCTAGAATTAAAGAGCGGATGGCTGCTTTCGAAGGTATTAACTTTCAACATATCTATAGAGAAACAAGTAAGGAGGTTGATTCGCTCTCTAAGAGAGCCCTTACTTCGTCGAAAGGGAAACCGATCTACTTCACTTGGAACGACGTAAGTGAGGGCCCTTCTCTTCAGATAAATCTGTTCTAATTTTTGTTTTCAGACGGTGTGAAAGTCTTTGTTATTTTTTGTTGTTTCTAGACAAAGTTTCGATGTTCGAGAAGCTTTTTTTATTGTTATAAGTGAAGTCTTTCGAATGGTCTAAGAGGTAGATGTTAGAGACAGTCCTGAAAACTTCCTTTTTGGGGTTTTATTGTGGAGAAGGTCCATTGTAGAGCTGTTTTGTTTTTGAAGATGTAAACATTATTTAATATAATTTTTATGACTGATTTTTTTACTGGAAAAAGTTTCATTGTTCAACATGTATTTTCCAACTAACTCAGTAGGGACTGCGTTGCCATACAATCCTTATTTTTTCTCAATTATAATGAAATAAAGTTGAAAGAATAATAGAAAACATTACAGACCATTTAAAATTATGTAAGATACAAAATATAATATAGTCATTTTGAAATATCAATAAAATAATCTTATAGCTATTTTTAAAAATGTATAGTCAATGCAATAATTAATTTTTAAAAATGTAT
Source organism: Picea sitchensis (assembly GCA_010110895.2). Taxonomy (NCBI): domain Eukaryota; kingdom Viridiplantae; phylum Streptophyta; class Pinopsida; order Pinales; family Pinaceae; genus Picea; species Picea sitchensis. Next base: position 23,889 of record SNQJ01S0013127.1, read on the forward strand.
AGTGAATGCAATAATTAATTTTTAAAAATGTATAGTCAATGCAATAATTGATTTATAAATAAAGAAAGTTAAGTAAGGAGGAGGGGTTGGAGATAAGGTTAAAGAGAAAAAGGAGGGGGATGGGTTGGAGATAAGGTTAATTAGATAAGAGTGTGAATTGAATGAATGAAGAAGAGAAGAGAAGAGTATAGATGGAGATTATTCAAAAGGGGGAGATTAGAGTTAGATAGGAAAACAAAACAAGGAAAAGAGTTTATAAATCTAGAAAATAGAGTAAGGAATTTAGGAATTCAAAGAAAATAGTAAGGAATTTAGGAATCTATGAGGAAGAGGGAGAAGGCTCAATGACTTAATAGATAGTGGATTTCTAGGATTGGCTAAGTTAGGTGTAATAGGATTGGCTAACTTAGGAATAATAGGATATCGATGCAAGGATTTTCGTTTGGTCAAAACAAATGAGGTGTTTTGAATTATGCAAGTGTTTTGTGATACTTTACTTAGATATTGTTGTGGAATATGTCTAATAAATGTTATGTGAGATGAGATTTAAATAATCTATTAGTTTGAACAATATAAGATTTTCCACTCGAGCAAGGAATTTTGTAAAATTTAATTTAAAAAAAATTCATGCATCATATTTATCCTTAACAATTCTATGAAGTTTAAAAAAGATTTAATATTCATTTTTTTTTTAAATCTTTAAAATATGATCTTAAATAAATAAGAATATATTTATAAAAGTGTTATTGAATTATTTATTTATTTTTAAAATATAATAGCATTTTGTTGTTTGGTAAATTTTATTTCCTTTGTATAAAAAATAAACATTTATAGTGATATTTTATAATACTCTTTTAACATGTTAAAAAAAAGAAGTTAATTATTAAATCCATGGTTAATATTAATGTGTATTAGAATTGTATTTATGATGATTTGATTTTAAAATTGATGAAATTTAAAGAATAATTAAAAATTGGATTTCTAATTTTTTTTTTGTCATTCAAAATAATAATTTATGATTACATGTAAAGGTAAAGTTATGTTAACTACAATTCAATTTAACAGAAATTTAAAAAAAATTGATCTTTCAAAATTTTAAATAAATTAAATTTATTTTGATTTTTCAAATTTTCAAATAAATTAAATTAAAATTTGAAAGTTGATGATAAAAAAATAAAATATGAAATTATCAACTATGATAAAACAAATTAAAATCTACAAAATGTGTTATGGGTGTCATCTCGTTCCTTAGTGAAGAACTCTTGACCGCCCTCTCTTTAATTCGGATAACTTACCTGTCTCAAGCTTCAAAGGCGACGCACGTTCCAATATATAATCAGGACCGGTGGATGTCTAGCATTGAGTTGGGTTTAGGGGGAGATCTTGCTACCGAATGGTCCTCCTATACAAACAGCCTGTGTGGAGAGGGGATAATACTATCAGATCTTAAAAAAGACGAGCTGAATTGGGACGGAGGCGACCGGTCGGGAATTTTTTTAATTAAAAACTGCTATCACACTATCTAGTCCACTCAAAATTTGCCAATGCAGAGAGGATGGAAGGCCAAGGTTTGGAATTGGGGCACTCAATTAAAGATTATTTTGTTCTTCTTATTGGCTGCCGAAAATAGAATCCTCACATGGAGCGTGCTGCTCAAAAAAGGATGGATCGGGCCCGGGTACTGTGTATTGTGCAAACATAATTCAGAAAATATTTCTAATTTATTCATTCACTGTGATTTTACAAAGAGTGTTTTGGCTCACCTTGCACAACAGTTTAATTCTAATCTAAGCTGGAACGAACCTACATTGAGTGAGTGTATGGAGTCATGGCTATGGAACATAGAGAAATCAAAGATCTCGCCCTTAGTAACGGCTTGGCACATTTGGAAAGAACACAATTCGTCTATTTTCGAAGGTAAGAAAGCTTCGGTAATCGTTGTGGTTTTAAAAATCCTTGGAGCACTCACTATAAAGTCACGAGATAACAATAAAAAGGCACTGCGACTAAAATCTTTTTTCAGAATTCCTGGGTATACATTGGCTTTTTTTGATGGGGCAGCGGAAGCTGGAGGAAACAACTGTGGTGCAAGAGGCACACTAAAATGCTTAGAGGCTCTGGACTACAGGTGGTTTATAAATTGCGGTGCAGGGTCAAACACAAAAGCTGAACTAATGGGTTCTTGGGCAACACTCACGATAGCAAAGTTTCGATGTTCGAGAAGTTTTTTTTACTGTTATAAGTGAACTCTTTCGAATGGTCTAAGAGTTAGATGTTAGAGACAGTCTTGAAAACTTCCTTTTTGGAGTTTTATTGTGGAGAAGGTCCATTGCAGAGCTGTTTTGTTTTTGAAGATGTAAACATTATTTAATATAATTTTTACGACTAATTTTTTTATTGGAAAAAATTTCATTGTTCAACATGTATTTCCCAACTAACTCGGCAGGGACTGTGTTGCCATACAACCTTTGTTTTTTCTCAATTATAATGAAATAAAATTGAAAGAATAATAAAAAACATTACACACTATTTAAAATTATGTAAGATACAAAATATAATATAGTCATTTTGAAATATCAATAAAATAATCATATAGCTATTGTGAAATATTATGAAAATATTTAAATATAGATAAGGTATAAAGGAAAAAACATAAAATAAATTTAAAATTTTTAAAAATGTATAGTCAATGCAATAATTAATTTTTAAAAATGTATAGTCAATGCAATAATTGATTTATAAATAAAGAAAGTTAAGTAAGGAGGAGGGGTTGGAGATAAGGTTAAAGAGAAAAAAGAGGAAGATGGGTTGGAGATAAGGTTAATTAGACAAGAGTGTGAATTGAATGAATGGAGAAGAGAAGAGAAGAGTATAGATGGAGATTACTCAAAAGGGGCAGATTAGAGTTAGATAGGAAAACAAAACAAGGAAAAGAGTTTATAAATCTAGAAAATAGACTAAGGAATTTAGGAATTCAAAGAAAATAGTAAGGAATTTAGGAATATATGAGGAAGAGGGAGAAGGCTCAATGACTTAATAGATAGTGGATTTCTAGGATTGGCTAAGTTAGGAGTAATAGGATTGGCTAAGTTAGGAATAATAGGATATCAATGCAAGGATTTTCGTTTGGTCAAAACAAATGAAGTGTTTTGAATTTGGAAATGTTTTGTGATACTTTACTTAGATATTGTTATGAAATATGTCTGATAAATGTTATGTGAGATGAGCTTTAATCTATTAGTTTGGACAATATAGGATTTTCCACTCGAGCAAGGAATTTTGTAAAATCTAATTTAAAAACATTTCATGAATCATATTTATCCTTAACAATTCTATGAAGTTTAAAAAAAGTTTTAATATTCATTCTTCTTAAAATCTTTAAAATATTATCTTAGATAAATAAGAATATATTTATAAAAGTGTTATTGAATTATTTATTATTTTTAAAATATAATAGCATTTTGTTGTTTGGTAAAATTTATTTCCTTTTTATAAAAAATAAACATTTATAGTGATGTTTTATAATACTCTTTTAACATGTTTTTTAAAAAAAAATTAATTACTTGTGTATATTTATGATGAATTGATTTTAAAATTGATGAAATTTGAAGAATAATTAAAAATTGGACTTTTAATTTTCTTTTTGTTTTTTTGTCATTCAAAATAATAATTTATGATTACATGTAAAAGGTAAAGTTATGGTTAATTACAATTCAATTTAACAGAAATTAAAAAAAAAAAATGATTTTTCAAAATTTCATATAAATTAAATTTATTTTGATTTTTCAAAATTTCAAATAAATTAAATATATTTTGATTTTTCAAAATTTCAAATAAATTAAATTTATTTTGATTTTTCAAAATTTCAAATAAATTAAATTAAAATTTCAAAGTTCATGATAAAAAAATAAAATTTAAAATTATCAACTATGATAAAACTAAGTAAAATCTACAAAATGTGTTATGGGTGTCATCTCGTTCCTTAGTGAAGAACTCTTGACTGCCCTCTCTTTAATTCATATAACTTACTTGTCTCAAGCTTTAAAGGCGGCGCACATTTCATTATATCATCAGGACCGACAGATGTCTTGCATTGAGCTGGGTTTAGGGGGAGATCTTGCTACTGAATGGTCCTCCTATACAAACAGCCTGTGTGGAGAGGGGATAATACTATTAGATCTTATAAAAGACAAGCTGAATTGGGACGGAGGCGACCGGTCGGGAATTTTTTCAGTTAAAAACTGCTGTCACGCTATCTTGTCCACTCAAAATTTGCCAGCGCGGAGAGGATGGAAGGCCGAGGTTTGGAATTGGGGCACTCAATTAAAGATTATTTTGTTCTTCTTATTAGATGCCGAAAATAGAATCCTCACATGGAGYGTGCTGCTTAAAAAAGGATGGATCGGGCCCGGGTACTGTGTATTGTGCAAACATAATTCAGAAGATATTTCTAATTTATTCATTCACTATGATTTTACAAAGAGTGTTTGGGCTCACCTTGCACAAYAGTTTAATTTTAATCTAAGTTGGAACGAACCTACATTGAGTGAGTGTATGGAGTCATGGCTATGGAATAKAGCGAAGTCAAAGATCCTGCCCTTAGTAATGGCTTGGCACATTTGGAAAGAACACAATTCATCTATTTTCGAAGGTAAGAAAGCTTCGGTAATCGTCGTGGTTTTAAAAATCCTTGGAGCACTCACTATAAAGTCACGAGATAACAATAAAAAGGCACTGCGACTAAAAGCTTTTTTCAGAATTCCTGGGTATACATTGGCTTTTTTTGATGGGGCAGTGGAAGCTGGAGGAAACAACTGCGGTGCAGGAAGCACACTAAAATGCTTAGAGGCTCTGGACTACAGGTGGTTTATAAATTGAAGTGCAGGGTCAAATACAAAAGCTGAACTAATGGGTGCTTGGGCAACACTCACGATAGCAAATCTTCTGGATTTAAAAAACTTGCAGGTTTTGGGGGATTCTAAAGTGATCATTGACTAGCTAAACACAAAAGGAAACCTACAAGCCATCAATATCGAAGCATGGAAGGCTAGAATTAAAGAGCGGATGACTGCTTTCGAAGGTATTGACTTTCAACATATCTATAGAGAAACAAATAAGGAGGTTTATTCGCTCTCTAAGAGATCCCTTACTTCGGCGAAAGGGAAACTGATCTAATTCACTTGGAACGACGTAAGTGAGGGCCCTTCTCTTCAGATAAATCTGTTCTAATTTTTGTTTTCAGACGGTGTGAAAGTCTTTGTTATTTTTTGTTATTTCTGGACAAAGTTTCGATCTTCGAGAAGTTTTTTTTATTGTTATAAGTAAACTCTTTCAAATGGTCTAAGTGTCAGATGTTAGAGACAGTCCTCAAAACTTCCTTTTTGGAGTTTTATTGTGGAGAAGGTCCATTGCAGAGCTGTTTTGTTTTTGAAGATGTAAACATTATTTAATATAATTTTTACGACTGATTTTTTACTGGAAAAAGTTTCATTGTTCAACATGTATTTCCCAACTAACTCGGCAGGGACTGCGTTGCCATACAACCCTTGTTTTTTCTCAATTATAATGAAATAAAGTTGAAAGAATAATAGAAAACATTACACACCATATAAAATTATGTAAGATACAAAATATAATATAGTCATTTTGAAATATCAATAAAATAATCATATAGCTATTGTGAAATATTATGAAAATATTTAAATATAGATAAGGTATAAAGGAAAAAACATAAAATAAATTCAAAATTTTAAAAAATGTATAGTCAATGCAATTATTAATTTTTAAAAATGTATAGTCAATGCAATAATTAATTTTTAAAAATGTATAGTCAATGCAATAATTGATTTATAAATAAAGAAAGTTAAGTAAGGAGGAGGGGTTGGAGATAATGTTAAAGAGAAAAAGGAGGAGGATGGGTTGGAGATAAGGTTAATTAGATAAGAGTGTGAATTGAATGAATGAAGAAGAGAAGAGAAGAGTATAGATGGAGATTACTTAAAAGGGGCAGATTAGAGTTAGATAGGAAAACAAAACAAGGAAAAGAGTTTATAAATCTAGAAAATAGAGTACGTAATTTAGGAATTCAAAGGAAATAGTAAGGAATTTAGGAATCTATGAGGAAGAGGGAGAAGACTCAATGACTTAATATATAGTGGATTTCTAGGATTGGCTAAGTTAGGAATAATAGGATTGGCTAAGTTAGGAATAATAGGATATCGATGCAAGGATTTTGGTTTGGTCAAAACAAATGAGGTGTTTTGAATTATAGAAGTGTTTTGTGATACTTTACTTAAATATTGTTGTGGAATATGTCTGATAAATATTATGTGAGATGAGCTTTAAATAATCTATTAGTTTGGACAATATAGGATTTTCCACTCGAGCAAGGAATTTTGTAAAATCTAATTAAATTTTTTTTCATTAGTCATATTTATCCTTAACAATTCTATGAAATTTAAAAAAAAAATTAATATTCATTTTTTTTTCAATCTTTAAAATATGATCTTAAATAAATAAGAATATATTTATAAAAGTGTTATTGAATTATTTATTTATTTTTAAAATATAATAGCATTTTGTTGTTTGGTAAATTTTATTTACTTTGTATAAAAAATAAACATTTATAGTGATGTTTTATAATACTCTTTTAACATGTTTTAAAAAAAAAGTTAATTATTAAATCCATGGTTAATATTAATGTGTATTAGAATTATATTTATGATGATTTGATTTTAAAATTGATGAAATTTGAAGAATAGTTAAAAATTGGACTTCTAATTTTTTATTTTTTTTTGTCATTCAAAATAATAATTTATGATTACATGTAAAGGTAAAGTTATGGTTAACTACAATTCAATTTAACAAAAATTAAAAAAAAAAATGATTTTTCAAAATTTCAAATAAATTAAATTAAAATTTGAAAGTTGATGATAAAAAAATAAAATTTAAAATTATCAACTTTGATAAAACTAAGTAAAATCTACAAAATGTGTTATGGGTGTCATCTCGTTCCCTAGTGAAGAACTCTTGACCGCCCTCTCTTTAATTCATATAACTTACCTGTCTCAAGCTTCAAAGGCAGTGCACGTTCCATTATATAATCAGGACCGGTGGATGTCTAGCATTGAGTTGGGTTTAGGGGGAGTTCTTGCTACTGAATGGTCCTCCTATACAAACA
>SNQJ01S0013127.1:36411-47187 GCA_010110895.2 Picea sitchensis
ATAAACATTTATAGTGATGTTTTATAATATTGTTTTAACATGTTTTTCAAAAAAAAGTTAATTATTAAATTCATGGTTAATATTAATGTGTATTAGAATTATATTTATGATGATTTGATTTTAAAATTGATGAAATTTGAAGAATAATTAAAAATTGGATTTTTAATTTATTATTTTTTTTGTCATTCAAAATAATCATTTATGATTACATGTAAAGGTAAAGTTATGGTTAACTACAATTCAATTTAACAGACATTTAAAAAAAAATATGATTTTTCAAAATTTTAAATAAATTAAATTTATTTTGATTTTTCAAAATTTAAAAAAAAAAAATTAAAATTTGAAAGTTGATGATTAAATTTTTTTTTTTTTTTTTGTCAATTATGATAAAACTAAGTAAAATCTACAAAATGTGTTATGGGTGTCATCTCATTTCTTAGTGAAGAAATCTTGACCGCCCTCTCTTTCATTCGGATAACTTACCTATCTCAAGCTTCAAAGGCGGCAAACGTTCCATTATATAATTAGGACCGGTGGATGTCTAACATTGAGCTAGGTTTAGGGGGAGATTTTGCTACCGATTGGTCCTCCTATACAAACAACCTGTGTGGAGAGGGGATAATACTATCAGATCTTAAAAAAGATGAGCTGAAATGGGACGGAGTTTACCGGTCGAGAATTTTTTCATTTAAAAACTGCTATCACGCTATCYTGTCCACTCAAAATTTGCCAACGCAGAGAGGATGGAAGGCCGAGGTTTGGAATTGGGGCACTCAATTAAAGATTATTTTGTTCTTCTTATTGGCTGCCGAAAATAGAATCCTCACATGGAGCGTGCTGCTTAAAAAAGGATGGATCGGGCCTGGGTACTGTCTATTGTGCAAACATAATTCAAAAGATATTTCTCATTTATTCATTCACTGTGATTTTACAAAGAGTGTTTGGGTTCACCTTACACAACAGTTTAATTCTAATCTAAGCTGGAACAAACCTACATTGAATGAGTGTATGGAGTCATGGCTACTGAACAGAGCGAAGTCAAAGATCCTGCCCTTAGTAACGGCTTGGCATATTTGGAAAGAACGCATTTCGTCTATTTTCGAAGGTAAGAAAGCTTCGGTAATTGTTGTGGTTTTAAAAATCCTTGGAGCACAAGCACTATAAAGTCATGAGATAACAATAAAAAGGCACTGCGACTAAACGTTTTTTGTAAAATTCCTGGGTATACATTGGCCTTTTTTGATGGGGCAGCGGAAGATGGAGGAAACAACTGCGGTGCAGGAGGCACACTAAAATTCTTAGAGGCTCTGGACTACATGTGGTTTATAAATTGCGGTGCAGGGTCAAATACAAAAGCTGAACTAATGGGTGCTTGGGAAACACTCACGATAACAAATCTTCTGGATTTAAAAAACTTAGAGGTTTTGGGGGATTCTAAAGTGATCATCAACTAGCTAAACACAAAAGGAAACCTTCAAGCCATCAATATCGAAGCATGGAAGGCTAGAATTAAAGAGTGTATGGCTGCTTTCGAAGGTATTAACTTTCAACATATCTATAGAGAAACAAATAAGGAGGTTGATTCGCTCTCTAAGAGAGCCCTTACTTCGCCGAAAGGGAAACTAATCTACTTCACTTGGAATGGCGCAAGTGAGGGCCCTTCTCTTCAGATAAATCTGTTCTAATTTTTGTTTTCAGACGGTTTGAAAGTCTTTGTTATTTTTTGTTGTTTTTGGACAAAGTTTTGATCTTCGAGAAGTTTTTTTACTGTTATAAGTGAACTCTTTCGAATGGTCTAAGAGTCAGAAGTTAGAAACAGTCCCGAAAACTTCCTTTTTGGAGTTTTATTGTGGAGAAGGTTCATTATAGCGCTGTTTTGTTTTTGAAAATGTAAACATTATTTAATATAATTTGTACGAGTGATTTTTTTCTGGAAAAAGTTTCATTGTTCAACATGTATTTCCCAACTAACTCGGCAGAGACCACGTTGCCATACAACCCTTGTTTTTTCTCAATTATAATGAAATAAAATTGAAAAAATAATAGAAAACATTACACACCATTTAAAATTATGTAAGATACAAAATATAATATAGTCATTTTGAAATATCAATAAAATAATCATATAGCTATTGTGAAATATTATTAAAATATTAAAATATAGATAAAGTATAAAGGAAAAAACATAAAATAAATTCAAAATTTTAAAAAATGTATAGTAAATGCAATAATTAATTTCTAAAAATGTATATTCAATGGAATAATTGATTTATAAATAAAGAAAGTTAAGTAAGGAGGAGGGGTTGGAGATAAGGTTAAATAGAAAAAGGAGGATGGGTTGGAGATAAGGTTAATTAGATAAGAGTGTGAATTGAATGAATGAAGAAGATAAGAGTATAGATGGAGATTACTCAAAAGGGGCAGATTAGAGTTAGATAGGAAAACAAAACAAGGAAAAGAGTTTATAAATATAGAAAATAGAGTAAGGAATTTAGGAATTTAAAGAAAATAGTAAGGAATTTAGGAATCTATGAGGAAGAGGGAGAAGGCTCAATGACTTAATAGATAGTGGATTTTTAGGATTGGCTACGTTAGGAATAATAGAATTGGCTAAGTTAGGAATAATAGGATATTGATGCAAGGATTTTGTTTTGGTCAAAACAAATGAGGTGTTTTGAATTGTGGAAATGTTTTATGATACTTTACTTAGATATTGTTGTGAAATATGTCTAATAAATGTTATGTGAGACGAGCTTTAAATAATCTATTAGTTTGGACAATATAGAATTTTCCACTCAAACAAGGAATTTTGTACAATCTAATTTAAAAAAAAATCATGAATCATATTTATCCTTCTATGAAGTTTAAAAAAAGTTTTAATATTTATTTTTCTTAAAATATTTAAAATATGATCTTAGATAAATAAGAATATATTTATAAAAGTGATATTAAATTATTTATTTATTTTTAAAATATAATAACATTTTGTTGTTTGGTAGTATAAAAAATAAACATTTATAGTGATGTTTTATAATACTCTTTTAACATGATTTTTTTTAAAAAGTTAATTGTTAAATCCATGGTTAATATTAATGTGTATTAGAATTATATTTATGATGATTTGATTTTAAAATTGATGAAATTTAAAGAATAATAAAAAATTGGATTTCTAATTTTCTTTTTGTTTTTTGTCATTCAAAATAATCATTTATGATTACATGTAAAGATAAAGTTATGGTTAACTACAATTCAATTTAATAGAAATTTAAAAAAAAAAAGTTTTTCAAAATTTCAAATAAATTAAATTTATTTTGATTTTTCGAAATTTCAAATAAATTAAATTTATTTTGATTTTTCAAAATTTCAGATAAATTAAATTAAAATTTGAAAGTTGATAATAAAAAATTAAAATTTAAAATTATCAACTATGATAAAATCAAGTAAAATCTACAAAATGTGTTATGGGTGTCATTTCGTTCCTTAGTGAAGAACTCTTGACCGCCCTCTCTTTAATTCAGATAACTTATTTGTCTCAAGCTTCAAAGGCGGCGCACGTTCCATTATATAATCAGGACCGGTGGATGTCTAGCATTGAGTTGGGTTTAGGGGGAGATATTGCTACCGAATGGTCCTCCTATACAAACAACCTGTGTGGAGAGGGGATAATACTATCAGATCTTAAAAGAGACGAGCTGAATTGGGACGGAGGCGACCGGTCGGGAATTTTTTTAGTTAAAAACTGCTATCACGCTATCTTGTCCACTCAAAATTTGCCAACGCAGAGAGGATGGAAGGTCGAGGTTTGGAATTGGGGCACTCAATTAAAGATTATTTTGTTCTTCTTATTGGCTGCTGAAAATAGAATCCTCGCATGGAGCGTGTTGCTTAAAAAAGGATGGATCGGTCCTGGGTACTGTGTATTGTGCAAACATAATTCAGAAGATATTTCTCATTTATTCATTCACTTTGATTTTACAAAGAGTGTTTGGGCTCACCTTGCACAGCAGTTTAATTCTAATCTAAGCTGGAACGAACCTACATTGAATGAGTGTATGGAGTCATGACTACGGAACAGAGCGAAGTCAAAGATCCCGCCCTTAGTAATGGCTTGGCACATTTGGAAAGAACACAATTCGTCTATTTTCGAAGATAAGAAAGCTTCGGTAATCGTTGTGGTTTTAAAAATCCTTGGAGCACGAGCACTATAAAGTCATGAGATAACAATAAAAAGGCACTGCGACTAAAAGCTTTTTGCAGAATTCCTAGGTATACATTGGCTTTTTTTGATGGGGCAGCGAAAGCTAGAGGAAACAACTGCGGTGCAGGAGGCACACTAAAATGCTTAGAGGCTCTAGACTACAGGTGGTTTATAAATTGCAGTGTAGGGTCAAACACAAAAGCTGAACTAATGGGTGCTTGGGCAACACTCACGATAGCAAATCTTCTGGATTTAAAAAACTTACAGTTTTGGGGGATTCTAAAGTGATCATCAACTGGCTAAACACAAAAGGAAACCTTCAAGCCATCAATATCGAAGCATGGAAGGCTAGAATTAAAGAGCAGATGGCTGCTTTCGAAGGTATTAACTTTCAACATATCTATAGAGAAACAAATAAGGAGGTTGATTCTCTCTCTAAGAGAGCCCTTACTTCGCCAAAAGGGAAACTGATCTACTTCACTTGGAACAACGTAAGTGAGGGCCCTTCTCTTCAGATAAATCTATTCTATTTTTTGTTTTCAGACGGTGTGAAAGTCTTTGTTATTTTTTGTTGTTTCTGGACAAAGTTTCAATCTTCGAGAAGTTTTTTGTACTATTATAAGTGAACTCTTTCGAATGGTCTAAGAGTCAGATGTTAGAGACAGTCCTGAAAACTTCCTTTTTGGAGTTTTATTGTGGAGAAGGTCCATTGCAGAGTTGTTTTGTTTTTGAAGATGTAAACATTATTTAATATAATTTTTACGAGTGATTTTTTTACTGGAAAAAGTTTTATTGTTCAACATGTATGTCCCAACTAACTCGGTAGGGACTGCGTTGCCATACAACCCTTGTTTTTTGTCAATTATGATGAAATAAAGTTCAAGGAGTAATAGAAAACATTACACACCATTTAAAATTATGTAAGATACAAAATATAATATAGTCATTTTGAAATATCAATAAAATAATCATATAGCTATTGTGAAATATTATTAAAATATTTAAATATAGATAAGGTATAAAGGAAAAAAACATAAAATAAATTCAAAATTTTAAAAAATGTATAGTCAATGCAATAATTAATTTTTAAAAATGTATAGGCAATGCAATAATTGATTTATAAATAAAGAAAGTTAAGTAAGGAGGAGGGGTTGGAGATAAGGTTAAAGAGAAAATGGAGGAGGATGGGTTGGAGATAAGGTTAATTAGATAAGAGTGTGAATTGAATGAATGAAGAAGAGAAGAGAAGAGTATAGATGGAGATTGCTCAAAAGGGGCAGATTAGAGTTAGATAGGAAAACAAAACAAGGAAAAGAGTTTATAAATCTAGAAAATAGAGTAAGGAATTTAGGAATTCAAAGAAAATAGTAAGGAATTTAGGAATTTATGAAGAGGGAAAAGGCTTAATGATTTAATAGATAGTGGATTTCTGGAATTGGCTAAGTTAGGAATAATAGGATATCGATGCAAGGATTTTGGTTTGGTCAAAACAAATGAGATATTTTGAATTGTGGAAGTGTTTTGTGATACTTTACTTAGATATTGTTGTGGAATATGTTTAATAAATGTTATATGAAATGAGCTTTAAATAATCTATTAGTTTGGACAATATAGAATTTTGCACTCGAGCAAGGAATTTTGTAAAATCTAATTTAAAAAAATATCATGAGTCATATTTATCCTTAACAATTCTATGAAGTTTAAAAAAAGTTTTAATATTCATTTTTCTTAAAATATTTAAAATATGATCTTAGATAAATAAGAATATATTTATAAAAGTGTTATTGAATTATTTATTTATTTTTAAAATATAACATCATTTTGTTGTTTGGTAAATTTTATTTCCTTTCTATAAAAATAAACATTTATAATATGATCTTAGATAAATAAGAATATATTTATAAAAGTGTTATTGGATTATTTATTTATTTTTAAAATATAACATCATTTTGTTGTTTGGTAAATTTTATTTCCTTTCTATAAAAATAAACATTTATAGTGATGTTTTATAATACTCTTTTAACATGTTTTTCAAAAAAATTTAATTATTAAATCCATGGTTAATATTAATGTGTATTAGAATTATATTTATGATGATTTGATTTTAAAATTGATGAAATTTGAAGAATAATTAAAAATTGGATTTTTAATTTTCTTTTTGTTTTTTGTCATTCAAAATAATCATTTATGATTACATGTAAAGGTAAAGTTATGGTTAACTACAATTCAATTTAATAGAAATTTAAAAAAAAATGATCTTTCAAAATTTCAAATAAATTAAATTTATTTTGATTTTTCAAAATTTCAAATAAATTAAAATAAAATTTGAAAGTTGATTATAAAAAATAAAAATTTAAAATTATCAACTATGATAAAACTAAGTAAAATCTACAAAATGTGTTATGGGTGTCATCTCACCTTAAGGTATAATAAAGGTATACTGATGAGGATCCCAATAACTGTAAAACTATACCAACTGCTTTGGCACTATAGTGATGGCATTCCGTCATGTGGTTGCCTCTAAACATATATCCCTATAAGCTATAAGTCAGTGGTGTACTACCTTTATGTACTACCTCTCCTCTCTCTAAAGATCTTCTGACAAACATACCCCTAGTTGTCTTCAAAAAATGAGTAACTATTATCCTATTGGGCTTCGAGCCTTGAACATGCCCATCTGGCTCGTCAAAGATCTGCAAGAATATCTATCGTGGCAAGGGCACCTTAGGATCTACCTCCTATAACTAGCATACCCCTAAGTTAGTGGAAAGGAAACAGTGAAGTGAATTGGGGTGGTTATGTTGTTTAAACACTGTACGATTTTGCTTTTGGATGGAAAATTAATAATTCACAAGGTCCATCTTCATCCCACATTTGAAAATATTGGCCTAGCCCATTCAAGACAAGTCAGACAATATTAGCCTAGGTCATTCCTCCAACATTTCTCTCGACTTCATGAAGCACGTGGAACTGTTATAAATAGCTACGTTGTTGAAATGTTCTCCATTTATCATGTGGGAAAGGTTCGAGATGCTCACAATTTATCCTGTGGCCAAAGCAAACATAAGCCATCTTCTACCTGACGGATTCGAGAGTCGAACCAGGAATCGAGGACTGGACCTTCTTTCATGGGTTCCTTAGACTCATGTTCTTTTTCATCCATCTACTAGTGGTTTCCTTCCTTTCTCACTATGATTGCCATAAAAAGCATCTTACATAGAGTTAAGGCTCTTTTCTTGTTCGAGGGGTAGGGTTTCTATACTAATATTCAAGTGTTGTATGTATGGCATGGTGAAATCCCCGGTGACTTCGAAGGACATGTCACTAATCTACGCATTGTTCGTGCTTCAATTAACGAGTGTGCTTGCAATCTAAGGACCAGTTGCCTTCAATTCACGCCCGCCATATACATATTGAAATTCAAGTATTAATGGAAAGGTTGAAAAGTAAATATTTGTTTCCAAATACTTTGAAGTTAATATGTCTTTATAAAATGAAATTGGTGATTTCTAGCAATTGGTGACTAAAGATTCAATTCATCCCAAAAAAATGTTCATTAAACTTAAAATTAAAATTAGGCAAAAGTGTACATAAAAACCTTTAAAAAATAGCCAAGATGAAACCCTTTTTAAGCATAAGCACTTTAAGCAGAAGAAGGGTTAAAATGAAACCTTTTTTTTAAGAGAAACCAAAGAACTTGAAATTCATTTTTTTAAAGAAACCCAAGAACTTGAAATTCAGAGCATAATTCAAGCATACCTTTTTGAGCCATCATGTAGTTGACATAAACATAGCCAAGGGAGTGTCGCATGATCATGTAAATGCAAAGCCGAATGGATTGTACGTCGACCACCTGCTTGAAAACATTGTCGTAGACTTGAGCTTCAGAGACATCGACCTTGAGGTCCCCCCTCGTACATGTAAGGTGCCTTGAACAAAGACATTGATGCCAATGACATTCAAATTGTTGTTGTTGGAGACATTGATGTTGCTAAAAGGAAAAGAAGCAGCGGTGATGGGAGGGGCAACGAGTTACTGCTGAGACTATGTTGTGGTAAGCACCTGTGACATTGTGGGCTAGCTTTCCATATAAAATTTTGGGGCTTCTAAAAAAAAGCCCAAACAAAATAATAGAAATCTCTTTGACGTTTAAGATTCGCATTGACACCCCGGATGGGGTGCCACGCAACTAAGATGGTGCCACATAGCTAACATGTAGCCCTAGCTATTTATGAGGCATGTTGCCACCCTAACCTTCAATTATTGGATGGAGGACAAAATTTATCACACTCCCGAGCAAGCTGGACAGTTCCCTTGCGCAGTTTTAATGGATCTCTTGGTGGACCATGGCAGAGGGATGATGATGGGTACAAAAGGCATGTGCAAGGTCACCTCAGCACTCCTGGCGCTCCTCCATTTCATCCAGGTTGGTTATGGCTCATTTCATTCAACTTTGTTTTCACAATTGTGGTTTGCTCTGCTCAGTCTCCTGGCTTTGTGCACTCTTCTACTAATTTATCTCTGGTTTTCCTTCTTTGCCATGCCCCGAGAGTGTGGAAATCCCAAGAGGGGTCCCTCTTGGTATTGTTATGCATCTAGGTAGAGACTCCTTCACAAGCTAGCACAGGCTTCTTCGACTGCATTGATTCGAGGGAACAAGGAGTCAAATTCACCTCCCATGGCCTATGTAGAGGAGGAAATTCTAGACGAACTAATTATGGTTTCGCTAGACTCCCTCCTCTACACCTTTTTGGACCACCAAGACCGACCTAGCACCAGTCTCCCTGTAATTGCTACAATGACAACCATGGAGGGGACGAAGTGTATAGTTCAAGAAGAAATTCCCTGGGATGAACGCCCGGTTGAACCTCCTCCGCCCACCTCAACCATGGCCCAAGAGTCGCACTCACCTTGCTTCCTAATGCCAGAACACCTGGAGCTCATATTCGAGATGCAGAGGGACATGATGGAGTAGCTCCACATGCACACTCTTCTCAGCAACAGACTTGACATCCTGTTCAATGCCTTCGCATGCACGCAAAGTCAGCAGAGATGCCCAACTTGCGCACAACCTTACGTCTTCACTCCTCACGGTGGCTCTCAAGATGGCGGGTTTTAATATCTCTTTTAATGTTTAATGTTTAAAGTTCTTAGGCTCTCTGCACATCCTCTACAAAACACAGGGATTTTTGTACTACTATTCAACTTTCATGTTTTGTGATTTGTCTAGATTTGTTGTTCAATCTTCTTGTTGCATGTTAGACAACTCTGCCTCTATACTCTTCTGCCACCTGCTCCGGTTTCCAGTTGTTTGGCGGAACATGTGATGGTTTTTCTTTTTGGCTACTAGAACAACAGGGTGCCACCTGGTTCGGTTTCCGCTAGTTTGGCGGAGCAGGTGGCAGACCCGAGAACTTGATATGATATGTACAATCACAACTATTTTATGAGGAATTAACAATTTTTTATTTACCTCCATTATAGTTCTAGAGAATCCCACAATTGAGAGAAAACAATTGGCAAAATTATATATATTGATTGAGAACATATAGACAATGCGCACAAAGAAGAAATCTTTCGTTATGAAACTGCATCTCTATCTTTATAGAATGGAGTATGTTATAAAGAATATCAGTGTAATATATAACTAAGAATATAATATAAAGCAAGACTATAACTAAGTGGTGGTAGGCGAGGAGAAGGAAAAGAATAGTGGAATGATGGAGGTGAGCGAGTGTCTCTTTCTCAAGGATCCGCTGGATGTGGTCACTCTCCTCGTGCACATCTGATATCTGGTAGAAGCGGAAGATGGAGTGCACAAAAAATTGCCACAACCACCATGAATCTCAGAGTTGTTTTTCCGTTCATCCGAGAGAGAATCGAAGCAAGGGCAGATTGGGTTGAGAAGAAGAAATGCAGAAGCCACCGCGTATTGAACAGTCTACTCTTCAACCCAAAGATACCAAATCTTTAGGACCAGTGAGACCTATTGGCTTGTTAAAGTCGTGATAGCCCAAGCTTTGGAGCACTAGACTGAATAGTAATGCGATATTCTACATACCATTCAAATTTTCAAAGAAAAGTTTGAAGTTGTCTGCCAATCTATTTTCAGAATTAAGCTATATGTCTCTCTTGCTTCAAAAGATACCTCAGCTATGAACCAACCAAAGAGCTCAACTAACACTAGGGGAACTCAAGCCAATCCAATTTCGTTGGATGATGACCCACAACCAATTGGGCTTAGATAGGAGATAATCATTGAAAATGCATAACATGAAAAGATGGTAGAGGATGATAACAATCCTCTACCTAAGGATTGATGTTGTTTTAACTTATTTTTGCTATAAGTGCCAAATGATAGAATATACAGGATATTATCTCTTTCTGCATATTAAACTATAAAAAGAAGTATATGAATCACAATGAAACTATTTGCTATGACCCAAAGGTGGAGGTCATAGTTTCTTAGAGGCAAATCTCCACGTGTGACTATTATAAATTTTGTTGCATGTAATGTGAAATATATTCTAGATTTTTAGCTAGCTTAAAATACATAGCAAGAGAATGGAAAAAAAAAA
>SNQJ01S0013127.1:48152-65751 GCA_010110895.2 Picea sitchensis
TGCACGACATCCAAAGATCCATGGCAGAACGAGAGAAAGGGAAAGCTCAGGCAGCACAGGTCTACGCCGGGCCGCGTTTTGGACCAGGGTACTAATGCACTTCGTTGTTTTTTTCTGCACATACTGTCAATATTCTGGCCCTGTGTGGCTTAGCAAATTATGGCTCACATGCATCTAACATCTAGCCCTGAGTGGCCACGTAGCTAAGTTTTTTTCTATGGACTAAATTTTGGACAACGGTGGCTTCTCGCTTGGACACCGTTACGTATTTTTTATTTTAGAACACCTGGCAAAGGTGGTTTCCCAATAGGGCACCAATGCTAGGTAGATAGATTACTCTCAAACTTCTGTAATTGTTTTTGGCCAAGAATCAATGCACAATCTAACTTACAAAAAATAATAAAAAAATTAGTTTTTATTTACAAACATTTTTTTAAATTACTTTAAATTTTACCTCAATATTTTAAAAATACAATATTAAAGAAAAAATCTAATAAAGTCCAAACATTTCATTAAATTATTTATTTCATTTTATTAAAGAAATTATACAATTGAAATGGCTACTATAATAAAATGAGGTTTCCTGGATGGGGTGCCACGTAGCGGAAGGAGGCCACACAACCCTCCCATGAATTCTGCCATAAATATGGCTAGTCGTCGACCCTCACCTCGGTCTTGAATAGAGGGCAACCTTAATTACTTGCAGAGGAAGGGAGGACAGCTGCCTCGAGCCAATTTAATGGCGGTCTTGTGGATCAATGGTAGGAGGCGGGTGAGTACAACAGTCATGTATGCCCCTTGGATATCTCCCCCACTCAGCCCTGGCTTGCACTATTTCGCCTCCAAGCTCTGTCTCCTTGCTCGTTCCAAGAATTGGGTTATTGCATAGTGGGTTCTCCTGACGGTAATTTAGTGGATTCTTCACTCCCCTGGCTCAGCCATGTCGAGAGAGAGAGGAAAGCCGAGGTGAGGACCTACCTGGTACAACTATGCTGCCAGGTAGAGATGCTTGCATAATATGGAACGAGCCCTGTTCATTGCTAGGAATCAGTGCACCACGAGGCCACATACTCCACCAATGGCCTATGTCGAGGAGGAATTCCCGGAGGAACCTATCCAGGTTCCACCAGAATCCCTCCTCTACACGGTCTCGAATGATTACATGCTCCCCAACACGAGCAAAGTTGATACAGGTATTGAGGCTGCCATGGAAGGTGCCACATGCGTTGTTTAGAAGGAATTCATGGAGGAACTCCTCCACATGGCTCCAGGCACGTACATCCAGGGTAGCACTAGTGAAGCAGATGCAGGAGCANACACGAGCAAAGTTGATACAGGTATTGAGGCTGCCATGGAAGGTGCCACATGCGTTGTTTAGAAGGAATTCATGGAGGAACTCCTCCACATGGCTCCAGGCACGTACATCCAGGGTAGCACTAGTGAAGCAGATGCAGGAGCAGTGGCAGACAAGGATGAAGCCACCGACACTACGCAAGAGAATTTCCCCATCCCGACGCCTCCACCACTTAATGAAATTCCGGATTACGACTCAACACCCCCTAGCCTCTTCAGCCTGGAGCAACTGGAGCTCATTTTCGATCTCCGAAGCTACATGGCGGACCAGCTACATCAGGACACCCTCATCAACAATTAGATCGATATGTTGTTCGACGCATTCTCATATGCAATGACCAAGCAACGATGCCCGACCTGCATGCAACCCTTTGTGCTACAGCCCAACGATGACACTCTCCCAAGAGCTTCAGACAACAAATCCCATGGTGCTAATGATTAGTTTCGTGTAGTCCTCTGAGCTCCACCAACACAATGATGGTGCTTCCTTCTTGTTATTCTACACTGGTACTCTGCATAATTCATGTCTAGTTTTCTTTTTTCAGAAGTTGTTAATTTGTTCTAGCTTACAAAGACATCTCTGTCAGGACAAGCATTCGTCACCTGCTCTGGTTTCCAATTGGTAGGGCATGTGGCAGATGCCTTTTTTGGCCGAAAATAAAATAGGCGGCCACCTGTTCCAATTTCCACTAGTTTGACGAAACAGGTGGCATACCAATGACATGTGTGTTTTTTATACAGTAACAACACAATAATAGGATTCACCTTTTTTATTTACAAAATAATAATAATAATACGAGGTTCTCAAATTAATATATATGTATTAATTTGGACACATACGATAACACTCATCTTCTACACTATCTAAACTAAACTCAATTAACAAATGTCTAAACATTTATATTTTAATTACACCATAATAAATCCTCGATAAAAAACGCTTTAAATTTGTCATGAAAAAAAATATTAAAAAAAACTAAACCATCTTTAATAAAGACATTTATTTTAAATAAATAGATTTGAACTTTTTCCTATAAACAAATTTATTTGTTATAAATAAATAAAAATTACACTACAAAGKAATATTAAAAATTATATTTCTTTTATTAAAAAAAAAAGTTAATTGCATTACAAACAAATTCMTTAAAATTTTCTGTATAATCAAATTAAAAAAAAAAAATTGTATACTCAAATTTTAATGAATTTTGGAAAGAAAAAGATATCTATTAATTTTAAATATAATTTTAGTAGATTGATTAGTTTTAAAATTTTATTTATATGATACAAAAGGTTAGGGAGAATGTTTCATAWTTTATTTGATTTTTTTGAATTAATAAGTTTTTTTTGTTAATAATATTAAAGGTTAGGGAGAATGTTTCATAATTTATTTGATTTTTTTGAATTAATAAGTTTTTTTTTGTTAATAATATTGATTATTTATATTGCGATTAAAGAGTTATACAAAATTCATGTTGATGGTTTGCCACTGAGGAAACCARACCAACAACAGTGCATCAAATTATTTGAGGGTTTATGAAATATTTGTCTCTTAAAACTAAAAGTCTGAATATGTTTATATCTAAGACTATCTGCATTACACAAATCTAGCCTTTGCATTTTCCTAGCTTGACATCCATGAGGTGGGTTTGTAGAACCCTAACCTCCCATATGAAACAATATGCTAAGAAAACTAATTATCAAGAAAAAACTAAAAAGAGGGTTGGCCCTCGGCCTCACACACTTGGGGTTGAGACATATCCATTGTTGAGAGATCCATTCCAGCCAAATTGTGCGCCAGTGGATTCATTTTGTGGTCAAGCAACAAGAGCTACACATGTATCTCATCAAGTTGAAGCATGATCTCCTGTTTCTCCTCTTTGTGATCGGCTAGGGCACGACTCAACAACAATTTCAAGTGCCAATAAATCTCTACAGTATTTAAGTACTGGGAAACTTGGGAACGAGTATTACCAATATCTGGGATCCATGAACTAACTTCATCAAGAACCTCCTCATCCATTACAAAGTATCTAATAACTTGTACATCGGCTTCAACAAGATCAATATCAACATGGATGTGTGGAGGGGTGTGAGCATGAAAAGACTCGGTCGAGTCTTCAACAATAGAGACAAGTCGTGGGCCTGAATGACCTTTGTTACTACACGAGGAGATTCCGCGAGAATGACGAAAACAACCACCTCACGCTATAGGACCAAAGGGATGGTGATGGGTAGACAAGGAACTAGATGCAAGGAGAGTGAAGGCCCAAGGATGCAGGTGGATGATGGGGCGAACGAGGGTGAGTAGAGGAGAAGGGACGTATCGAGGCCATATCCAAAGGGGTGAAGGGATGAATAAGTCGACCATCGAGATGGAAATCAAGCTAAGGAGAGCGTAATAATGGTTTCAAAATGAACATCATTAAATGGTTTGATAATAGTTGCCATGATGAGAGCAAAGTGTGTGATATAGAGAGTGTTCCAAACAAGAGTACTATGCATGCGGAGGATCATCCATCAAGAATGAGTGTGACAATGATGAGTACATGGAGGCAAGACAGTATGTAGAGAGAAGGCATTAATTAGTCACATAGGTGGAGTGAGTAAAGGTGGGCGAGGGGCGATAGGCGCCAACAACTCGAGGAGACGCGTGGCAACTAGTCTTGAATGGTGGCCCCATGGCCTATCTCTTCCCTGCCACCCTATACGGGGGTATGGATTAATAAGTTATAAAGATTAGCAATGTTACAAACATTTGAAATTAAAATGCAATTCCTACATCAACAACACATTTTAAGAGAAATTGTTTTTCATCCTCCACTCTCTGAGTATCACAAAGATTACATATTATTTGTTCCCACTATTTTTTAGGTGTTGTCTATCACCCACTTCCACATTTGCAAGAGTTTGTTTTTAATTTAACAATGTAATTTTTCTTCTTTAAGCCAGTTATAGTGTAAAGATACATTTGATCTTTGAAGTTGGGGTTAATGATCTCCTTATAGTACTTTAACTTGGTCTTATTTTCTATTTCTTGGTCGCACAAAAATTTCTCTTTAAATTTGGTTGTGATAGTGCTTTGATGATATCAATATTTTGTAGATCGGGCTTCCCCTTCATTCTCCAATTGTTTAATCAAGAATCAACATCTTTATAACACCCTCTCTTGAGTCTCATGTGACTTTCATAGGAATTCACAACAATACTATGAAGCTTCTTGTCCTTTGTGTTAATTACCTTGGGACTGTATACTATGTACCTAATCATAACCTTGCTCTTAATGTGTGGAAGCTCGACCTCTAAGAATAGAATTGGATAGGGTGTATTACTTTTAATTTTAATATTATAGATTATAAAATGCTTCTTTGCTTGATTTTCCTCCAAGTTTATCTAAAAATGTCGCAACCACAAACTTCACATCCATTTAGGATAATCGGAATAACAAGTCTGTCAAAGAGGACTTTCTTTTTTTCCTAGAACCAAAAATTTGTTGCTTTGCAATTATTCTCAAGACCAAAATAGGTTTTCCATCATCCATCAATCAATTTACAATACTATGATTCCAATCAAGCTTGTGATGAATATCAGCTCAAAGATACTTGTACAAATTAACTTTCTCCAAGGTGTTATTGTCATGCACAAAATTAGGGTAACTACTGTTCTTAGGTTTCATGATTAGAACCTTTGTTTTATCGGTATTTGCTGACATATCAAATCTAAAAATTAAATCTTTAAGAATTCTTAGTTGCTTGTCATGATCAAAGGGGCACCTCACAAAAAGAACAATATCATCAATGTAAAGAAAAATGATGATGATTATCTTGTCCAAAGTAATGCCATCATAACATGCTTCTTCCAAACATGCCACTAACTTGTCAACTTAAATACTAAAAAAGGTAGGGGACAAATGACAATCTTGCTTAATTCATATATTACAATTAATTTCTTCTAACCAACTTTCATTATCCTTGAATTTATCAATTATATCCTTGAATTTTTATTTTTAAACTAATAATATTGATCAAAATTTAGGGGCGACAAGTGCGGCGAGGGGGGGGGGGATCATATTAGATCCCAAGGGAAAACTTGAAATAACTTTTTCTTAGGGTCTAGGAAAGTCCACAAATAGACAAGATGAACCTTATGCTCTTTACTAGGGTCTTCTTTTGGCAAAGGAAATTCGAACAAAATCTTTGATTGTCATAGGAGACTCAAGCATAATTATCAAATTAATGGTTATGAAATCAATCCCGTTTGGTAGCAAGATTGCTTCAATTATAGTTTGAATCCATGAGGAGGATTGCAGTCTGCACAAGGTCTCATTTATCTTGGTTTTGAGAGAACACAACCATAAGTTGATTCCCTAGCCAATGAGGTTGCCACCTTTAATAAAGGGGCACTGCAAAAAAAGGGGTGTGGCATTATCATGCAATCCCTTAACTCCCCAAGGTTATGGATATGTAGACATGTTACGTCACCTTAAATCACCAATTGTCACATGCCCTTGTCATCACATATCAAGCAAGGTGACAAGACTTGAAAGGACTAGCTCACTTCCTTGTCACATGCCCACATTAAACTCTATCTTGTTTCTTGAATCTCGCAATGAGGTTTTTCATCGACGGGGTGGAATTATGTATCGACATATGGAAGACACTAGAAATGTCATTCAGAGCAAGGCCATTGAGACTGGAATTTTCCTAGTAAGAATCACTCTTAGTCTCTAGTTGGTATTTTGGAATTTTTGTCTAAAGCCTATAGTTTCAGGGCGTGTTTAGATTATTTTGTGTTTTGTGTTCTAGTTCTTGGATCTTGGTCAAATCAGTTATTCCTTTATCTCTCAACATTTTTGCATTACCTCTTAGTTGGTATATGTCTCTCTACTTCTCCATGTTTCACTTACAACCAACTATTGCCTCTCGATGCTCTAGTCATTACCCTTTGGGGGTATTGTCCTTTGGCGCTCCTGAGATATGGATATATTGGTCTTCTCAATTATGGATTCATTAAATTATCGTCTATTATTGCCTTCGTAGTATTGTTATTTGGTTTGTGGAGCAGGGGGACATTTATGTGTGTTGGATTTAAGGCTCTCCATGTACAATTTCACGTCAATTTGAGTCTCAAAACTCTATCAACTTCAGTGATCTTTGCTCTTTGTGATCTTGACTTAGATATGTGGTTGTGAAATATGTCAAATATATGTTCTCTAAAATTATTTACCTAACATAGGATCATATTTATCCTTAACAATTCTATGGAGTTTTAAAAAAAATAATATTCGTTTTTCCTAAAATCTTTGAAATATGATCGTAGATAAATAAGAAGATATACATAAAAATGTTATTGAATTATTTATTTATTTTTAAGATTTAACAACGTTTTGTTATTCGGTCTCTTTTAAGATATTCCAATTAAGATTAACATTTATTCTTGTTAAATTTTATAATATTAAATTAATAATTATTATTAACTAACCATTTTTTTTTATTAAATTTATTATTCAAATTTTCATATTTTCACACGTTTCTCTTTTTAACCGATTTTCTACCTTCTTAAATCCTTTCATACTTAACCTTTTTAACCGATTGGCAAGTGGAAGGAAATATGTAAAAAGGAGGTCTCAAGTTCGATTCTCACCCCAATTTACTCATGCCCCATGCTTGCGGGCTATGTGGACGCACCTGGAGGTTATAGAGGTAGCATACAAGAATCGACCCCGTGTCACACAAGTACGAGAACCGCAAGTTGTCATTCCTCCAGTACCAAAAAAAAAAAAACTAATTCCAATAATTAATTACTCTTAATTATATTATTGTTTAACAATTATTATTATTTTTTTAAGGAAACTTGGAATTTTTTTTATTAAAAAGACTGCAGGCAAGCTGCAGTAAAGGAGGAAATACATTTGTATATATGATATTTCGGACCTTCAAGAACCGGTAGTCCGATTTATGCTAAAGCCTTCAGAGCCCTATAAATGTCAAGGATATACATAAACATATCTCCACATACAATCCCAGTTTAGTGTCTATAAAAGATACCTAAAATGCAAATATAAAAACATAACATTGGGAGGGATGGATAAAATCATGGGATAAAGCTAAGGGATGCCTTCCCTTCAATTCGAAGAGTGCCTTCCGGGTCCCTTAGAACAAAATTGGCTTGTTGATCGGCCAAAGAATTATTATTCCCGAGGATGTGAAATAAAGAGGTTGAATGGAATTGTTTGCGTTCTTGTTGGATTTTGATTAGAATGTTCATGAGTTTCATATTTGATGGGAGGGTCCCTTTACGAATAAAATTAAGAATGACCTTAGAATCTCCAAGAATAGTGAGGGAGGGAATCCCAACTCTTCTTTATAACAAGAGGCCTTGATACATGGCATACACTTCCACTTGGTTATTGGTTGCATAGCCTAGGCTCCAAGAAAAAACAAGCCTGCTATGACCTCCCAGGGAAAGAAGAACCCCACTTGCACCTGCCTCCCCCGAGTTTCTTTTGAGGCACCATCAAAACAAATAACATACTCTAATTGTTTCCGTTTCTAATCTGCAAAGTCCTCGGGAGAGATATGAAGTTGGAAAGAAGATCTGCAAAGTCCTCAGGAGAGAAGATGAAGTTGCCCATGCATTTGGTTGTAACCATCTCAAGAGGGGTAAAGACATCCAAAAAAATGGCATGGTTCCTAGCTAGCCATATTTTCCATGTGGTAAATTTTGGCAATGCGAGAAAAGCAACTTTAAAGGATTGCTTGAGCGCCAACGATCCACTATAGGAGGACTACCATCGGCTAAACAAATTGGTAATTGAGACTGGAAGATTAGTTTGAGGTAAGAGGCTTCCCAAGAAAAACAACCAAACAAATTTAACAAACAGACAGTCAAGGAAAATATGACTACTAGTTTATGCCTCCTACTTGCAAAGAATACACTGGTGGGGTCCTCTTTAACCTCTTTTATGCAACTGATCTCCAGTCAGGATTTTCCCATGGCCGAGGATCTAATAAAACATGTTGATATTTGGGAGGCTATCATTATTCCAAATTTTATTCCACATACTCAATCTTGGTGAGAGGGTGGACTGAGCCAAGAGGGTTGTGTATCCAACTTTAACAGAGTAGGCGTTATTTCCCCAACCTCTAATGTCTCTAGTTTCCAATTGAGAAGGCGCACAACCATTGAGCAAAGAACAAAGAGTCTGGAAAGCTCCTGTGAGTTGATCAGGAAGATCTGGAATATGCCAACCGACCCAACTCCATGACCGATGCCATTGAGAGATATAAAAAAGAGAGAGTCTGTGATTGGCAGTACACCACTGATAGAGAGGCTACAACGAATTGGTCTGAAGAAGTGGAGGGTACCCCATTATGCTATATGTCCAAACATGGATTTGCTTACCATTCCCTGGAATCCAAGTTGCCTTGCTTTGAAAAAGAGGCAATGAAGCTTTGAGAAATTTTCAAATGGGGGAGCCCGAAATCCTTGAAGGAGGAGAATTGAGGCATCTAAGCCTATCCCCAGTTAAATATTTATTTAAAATCACTCTCTTTTACCATTCTTGATTGTCGGTTACCAATCTCCATAGAATTTTGGCTCCAAGGGACAAATTATAAAGGGAAGGATCTAGTATACCCATCCCCCCATTTGATTTTGGGGCACAAGCCATAGTCCAGTTGAATAGGTGTAGACGCTTGGTGTTGGATTCTCCGCCTTCCATAGAAAATTTCACAACTCCTGAGAAATGGAAGACTTTATGAAGGAAGGGGCAAAGAGGGAGGAGAAATGGAAGATCCGAAGAGTTGATAGGAAAAATTTAATGAGGACTACCTTGCTCACAAGATTGAGCCAACAAGAACCCCAAAGGGTGAATTTAGATTTGATTTAAAAAAAAATAGGGCTCCAAGATGAGCTAGGAAGATGTCAGAGGCAAATGGGGATGCCAAGATATTTAAAAGAGGTCCAATTTTCTTCTAGGTAAAAATGGAAGATGTATGCTATGCTCGAGGCCACCCTAGAATTGACATTCCATACATAAATACAACTTTTTTGACTATTTATCTTCCCCCCTAATGCTTTCATAAAGGTATCCAAAGTCTCCTTAAAGCAGTTGGCTATGATGACGGAGGCCCCTCCCAATAGAATGGTGTCATCTGTGAACTAGGAGTGATCAATTCTTTTTGCTCTCCTAGTGATTTTGATTCCAAGAATGTGCTTCTCCTATTGGCCTTACTCAAAAGTCTGCTCAAGGCTTCAACCATGAAGATATAAATAATTGAGGATAATGGACATCCTTTCCTCACTCCTTTGGAGAGATTGAAGAATTTTGATGGACAACCATTAATAATAGGGGAGATCCAAGGCCCACATATACAAGAGGAAATCCATGCTAGAAATTTTGCACCAAACCCGAATCTGGTCAGAACTGCGAAGAGAAAGATGTGCATGACCTTGTCAAAGGCATTGGCCATATTCAGCTTGAAGTCCATCCCCTTATCTCCTCTTTCCTTGCTAGAATGAATGGTTTCTTGGACTATAAGAATGTTATCTATCATCTATCATTTTTCTACAAAGCCTCCTTGATTGGAGGAGATTATTTTGTGCTAATGAGGCTTAAGTCCGATGGCGATAATTTTGTAAATGAGTTTATATGAGTCATTACAAAGATAAATAGGTCTAAATATGGCAAAGGATGAGGGATTAGACTCCTTGGGGACGAGTGCCAAAAATGAGGAGTTAATATTTCCGACCATTATGTTTGATTCTGGACATACTTAACCATTTGAACTAGATCCATTTTGACTATGTTCTTGCAAAGAAGATAAAAAGTATTGTGAACCCGTCCAGACAAAGAGCCCTATCCAGATTCATCTGTTGAAGTTCTCCCAATACTTCTGCCTCAGTGACCAGCTGAATTAAATACTAATTGTCTTCTTGTGTGATGAATGTAGGGATGTTATGGAGGAGACTCTCCTGAGCTTCAATATCTCATTATTCGTCTTTTGTATAGAGCTTCTCAGAGTGCTCCTTGGCTGTTGATTTAAGTTGATTGTGACCTTTGCAAGTAATACCATCAACTCCTTTGGTTCCATCATTTTTTTTTCCCACAATTCATCTTTGGCTTGCTTCTGGAAAGGCTTTGTGTTATGATCTCATGCTTTAAGCCATATGCTTCTTGACTTAAGTCTCTGAGTTTCCTCTTTAGTCCACATCATTTTCTGATATTCATTAAAGGTTTGTTGCTCATCAAGGAGGAGGTAGGGGGATATGGGGGAAGTCTCCAACTTGAGTCTGGTTTCATCTAGTTTTTTCCTTATCTCTTGAATTGCTTGTTTCTTAGATGAGTTCTTGAGACGAACCCATTTTCAGAGAGCCAACTTTATTGTCTTGATTTTTTGTTCCCAGATGAAGACCAAAGACCCCTTAATCAAAGAGTTCAAGGAAGAGGAGACTAGGTCCACGGAGGAGGGGTTGGAGGCCCATAAGGGGTTAAAACAGAAGGGAATAGGACCCAGAGAGATGGGGGGTGGGGGAGGGACAAGGAGATGGGGCGACGATCAAAAGAAAACCAATGAAGGAGACAAGAAGAAGGGAGCAAATGATATTCTAATAAGTAACCACTTATGAGAAATCGGTCCAGTCTTGCAGAAATGTGCCCTGGTCTATGCCTTTTATTAGACCAAGTGAATTTTCTCGAGGTGGGTTTAATGTCCACCAGATCCAATTCAAAGATTATTTCTTCCATATGTCCCAAGCATAATCCCTCACTATAGCCCCCCTTCATTTCTCCAAAGCATGGAGGGTGGTATTGAAGTCTCCAACAAAGATGTAAGGAACCGAGTTTGCTTGATCCCACAGAGGAAAAAGATCATTACAACATTGGATTTTATCATGATAGACAGAGGGCATATAAATATTGTAAATAGAAAAAGACATACCCGAGGGCAGATGAGTAAGTGTCACCTGAATCCAATTTGAAGACCATGACCAGTCTAGGAGGCGAAAGAAATGTGGGTTTCAGAGAGTGCAGAGCCCTCCAGATGCACCTCTAGAGTTGACCACAACACCTATACCTGTTCTCCAAAAAAATTGAGCATCCTACACGGATAACGAGTCCTGCAATTTTGTTTCATGGAGTAGAAGAACTAGGGGAGATTCTTATCGAATCAAACTTCTTATAAAGGATTTTTTCTTATTACTACCTAGTCCTGTACAATTCCATGAAATCAACTTCATCATTTAGAAGAGGATTTGGATGCTCCCCTCTTAGGAGGAGTCAAGCCACTCTGATTCCTTAAAATAAGCAATTGTTTTTTGGTGTGCCCATCTAGGGTTCTTTGTTTCCTAGATTGATGTTGTCTTTGGCTATTGTTTCCCTTCTCTGATTGTTAGTTGGCCTCCCAGGTTTCTTTGCAATGGGTATGTTCGTGGGATCTTGATCTGATTCATCTTCAGAACTTCCTTTGAGTTCCCCTTCTTCAGGGTACTTGAGGGAAGGAGGGGGAATCACAAAGAGAATCGACTAATCCATTGGGTCACCAGGGATAGGTTGAGGATGATGGGGTTGGTCCTCTTCAAAAGTTTCATATGGAATGGTGATCCATATTTATGAGAAAAACAAACTGATTAATAGATTGAATACAATAAACACAGAGATGTGACAAATATCCAATGAACAATATATTCTATTGAATAAATGAAATAGGTTGAAATTGTAAAACTGCAGAACTGAAAACAACTTGCTCGAATGGTGGTAGCTATCTTTGAGAAGAGATGTGGCTGCTACATGCATCCATATGAGCATAATGATTACAATGAGGCTCCATAGGCGCTTTTTAACAGGAATGGAGCACGATGGTGAGTGCATCCACGAGAGGTCAACTGAGGTAGTCAACAACACAGTTTGTGCTCCCTGTCTTATACTTGATGTTGAGATGGAACTATTGCAAGTAGGTGGACCGCTTTTGATGGAGGTCGTTCTGCAACTTCCCCTGTGTCTATATGAACTGGAGAGGCTTGTGATCGGTGTGGATGATTGTCTCCTTTCCCATAATGTAATTTTTCCATTGACGATAGGCTTGTACAATGGAATATATTTCCTTTTCATAGGTGGGGTATTTCCGAACAATATACGAGAGTGTCTCACAATGGTAGGCTACCCGATGATCGTGTTGAGTGATAATTGCACCTACAACATAGTCAAATGCATTAGTCTCAATCTCAAATGCTTGTTGTAGATCGGGTAAGGTAAGTACCAGAGTCGAGCATAAGTGGTGCTTTAGATCATCAAATGCTCATTGTTGTTCCTTCCCCCACGTGAACTTTTCCCTATCGTCGGCCTTGGTCACTTGGCTAAGGGACCATGCAATATGGGAGAATCCCAACACGAACCGTTGGTAGAAGTTGGCCAGTCCCAAGAAGCTCTGAATCTTGGTTAGTGCGGTCGGGGCTGGCCAGTCATGGATGACTTGGATCTTAGCTGGATCAACAAGTATCCCATACTCATCGACAATGTAGACCAAGTATTGGACCCTGTTCATGCGAAAGGAGAATTTTTCCAAGTTGGCATATAGTTTGTGCTGCCACAGAGTGATCAAAACATGTTGAATATGATGCATGTGCTCCTTTATGTTGAATATGAGGATGTCATCCAAATATACCACCACAAAAGAGTTGGTGAAGGGTCTCAATACATCATCCATCAATCTCATGAAAGTGGTTGGTGCATTGGTTAAGCCAAAGGGCATGACCAACCATTCGAAGAGACCTTCTTTAGATTTGAAAGTTGTCTTCCATACATCAGTTGGTTCGATGGGAACCTGGTGGTATCCAGACTTAAGCTCAGTCTTGTTGAAGAACTTAGCCCCCTTGAGTTGGTCAAGAAGGTCATTAATTCTGGGAATTGGGTATCGGTTCATGATTGTGATTTTGTTTAATGCTCTGTAATCAATGCAAAGCCGCCAAGTCCCGTCTTTCTTCTGCATCAATACAATCAGGCTTTCGCAAGGGGAGGAGATGGGTCTGATGTGCCCCTTTTGAAGCAGCTCTTGGATCTGAAGCTTGATTTCGTCATTTTCCATCAGCGAGCGATGATAGACTAGTCCATTAGGCAGAGGTGAATCGAGGGTTATATCAATTGGATGCTTGACTTGGCAGTATGTCAGTACCCTAGTGGGTGAGGAGAATATGTCTCTGTACTCTTCCACGATCCCGTCCACTTGCTTATGTTGTAAAGAGAGGCTTTATGTAGAGGCCACGGATGTGGAAACGACTTTCTACTTACTGGAGCACATATCACAAAGAAGACAAACTTTCTGGTCTGGGAAATGACCTTACTGCACTGCTTAGCAGAGATTAAAGAAACAGTGGTAGGTGGTGCTACCTCTGGTATCCTGTACAATTGTCTACCCAAAGTAATAATAACACTGCGAGGTCTAGACTCATACACAACATGTCGCTTCCAAAAATATGGTTATCCTAAAAGAACATTACAAACTTCAAGGGGATAAATATCACACAATACCTCATCTTTGAAAGGCTTGATGGCATAGGGCATACGACATTGTTGGCTGACATGAAGATCCCTTCCTTGGTGAAGCCAACCAATGGTGTAGGGTTGCGGGTGCGGTGTCGTCAACAGGTCCAACCGCTTGATAACCTCTATTGAGATTAGGTTCCTCTGATTGTTGCTATTGTTGGTTACTAATTATTGGTTCTACTCTATCATTTGAGTTACTGACCCAGGGTTCATTTATTTCGGGTTTCCAACAAAAGCCTCTAAAACTATCGGCCCTCCTGGTAAACCAGAAGGCAACGCAGTAGCACGCAGAATGCATCACGCAGTATCACCCGAGATAGCTTTAATGGGTGGTTGTAAGACTCATGTGTTTACAGCCTAGGATTGTGCACAAGATATGGGATCTGTATTCTGGACCATTTATTATAACTTGTGATTGCAACCTACTGTTATTCATGACTTATTCCCTCAATATCGCAACAGTAATTAAGCAAGCAATGTAACGACTCATTCATTCATTAAGCATAACAAATAACTACTAAAAAGATGGTAAATATATGCATGCATTCATCCCATTACACAGATGTTATCGTGGTTCACCCCTCCCGGGCTACGTCCACAAAGATTTGGCTCTTGGCTCTTTTATCATGGTAGTTCTGCATATCTGGTGCTACGTGCTTACAATTCTCTTCAGATGGGTAGGATCTATATGAGGAAAACTAGATCGCACCAGGCTCCTCAACCTGTGATCTAATCCTCAGATCTTCCTTCTCTCCTCTCCTCTAGCTCAACAACTTACAAAATAATACATAACAACATTACAATTTGCATCGACTCGTGCATATCTATGATGTAACAATGCAAAACCGAACTAACAAGAAGGAACCCCCTATGATACCTACATATATATATTTATATATTTCAGGCTCCTCAATTGTTTACAATATATTACCGAAACCCTAACCCTACCGACGTTATGTCTTTGTCCCATGCGCACACCCTGTTCTTCCTTCCAGCTGTCGCTTTCCTTGTGCACGCCTTCTTGCATGCACACATACTGTGTTTTCCTCCAGTTGTTACTTTAGTTTCTGCACGCTTTCTTTCCCCATGACCGTCCTTCTTTTCACTTAGGCCTGCTGCCAACAGGCCCCCAACACTGACATGTGGCTCGTTCCGAGCCACCTAATCCTTTTGAGCTTCCTCGATCTCCTTGGTGATAGTCTGGAACTTTTCCTTGAGCTCTGTTGTTTGTGTCAGTGCATGCACAGTCTTATCCTTGATTGTGTCCACTACCTGGACTGCCACTTTATCGCTCAACAATMTTGCACATTCTACTTGGGTCTGTGTTATCTATGTCTTAGCTTCCTCTGCCTGTGTTAGTACTTCTGCTACTTGCTTCTGTAATGKCTCCATTTGAGCCTAACGCTCCTATTTCTGGGTTTGCGCAAAGATTAGCTCTGCCTGCAATTTCTTAATCTCCGGTGTCCCTTTGACACGTTCTGGGATTGGTATGGTCTTCTGCTTATGCTTGAGCTCTTGGATCGCTGCATTGATCCTTTGTCCCACCGTTGGACCTATGGATCTTCCTTCAACCTTGTCCAAAGCTGTGTTGCTTTATCGAACAATTCAACTGTTGTGCTAACCTGTTGCTCTATCTCCTGCATCTGTGTTGTTGCTTCCTGCTTCCTTTGATCCTTTACAACCGATGGAGTTGTGGGTATGAGTTGTTCTTGGAGATTCTCGATCTCCTTCTGATATTGCTCGATGGCCTACACAATCTCATCAATATTTTCTGCTACTGGAAGTTCGTTCCCTTGCACGGTGTTTGGAAGTTTCTAAAAAATTCCTCCTACTCGTCATTCCAGTTCGTTCCTGTGTTCTTTTTCCTCTTGATTTTTGAACTTGGCCTGCTCACAAACTTTTTCCATTGCCTCCCGCTTCTTTGTTTCTTGTTGTAATTTGACTAAGTTTCTGTGTGCGCGAGATGATACCTCGTGGTCGACGCTAACCTGCAACTTGTGTAGTTCCCTTGATGGCATCCGTGTCAAAACCAATTGGATGTGGTTTAAATCCTTCAAGGGTGTCTGCCCCATGATTTCATCCATGCGCAACATGCTAGGTGTGATGTAGACCATTGCGTTTGTGTGTGGTAATGAGTGGACTAGATCTCGTTCTTCTACCTCCACTCTTTTGTTGGACTGTGGTGATGATGGCTCTATGCTTTTGTTGTTGCCTACTATTTGTACTTCCCCTAATTTCTTAAGGAACTGTCCTATTTCTGCCAGCTCTTTTTGTAGTTTGTCCCTGTGATGTGTTGCATGGTCGAAGTCCTCGACTAGAAAATCCTGGACCATTCTAGCGATCATGTCCCCATCATCATCCGTAATCATGTATTATGGCGGTGCTCATTGTGCCTTTGACTTCTTGTGTGTGCCTCCTTGCTGCGTGGTTGGTCTCTTATTTTCCCCTGGTTCCTGTGTGTTGGGATTTGAGGCGGTCTCCTACACTCCCTCAGTCTATTTCTGTTGTTCCTTGGTCGACTGTGTATTCTCCTTCTTCCCCTTCTGGGTTCCTTTCTTCTTTGGTACTTCATCTATCCGTGTTGGCTTGCCTTGGCCCATTCTTGGTCGCTTGGGCACTTGGATTTTTGGAGGCTGTGTTCCCCCCTACTCTGCCTCTCCTTCTGTTGTTCTTTCCGGCACTTCCTGGGTGATGGTTGGAATCTTCCATTCGTCGGGCAATTTGCTGATGACCATATCGATATTGCCCTCTGTAATGTAGTAGAGCATTTGTAGCCATTGTTTAGCCGGATCTTGACATGCCTGTATCCACATTTCTTGTCGTGTGGCCTGGAGATTGGCGATGTTTGCATATCGCATAACAACCTCGGGTGTTATTCTCCATGATCGACTGATGGCTTCCTGTATGTCTCGTAGGTATGATTCAAATATGATCCCATTCTCCCTCTTATGCCTGACGTTCAACCCTACTTTCAACAATAGATACCTCGCTCCCACTGGCTGTGGTCTAGTACAAAAAATTACATAGCCTGGTTCTTGCCATCCCATGAAGGCTATTAAAGTAATTAGCCATGAGTAGTGGAACTCTGTGCCTAGGTCCTGCACATCCTTGGAGTCCTCTAGGAATAATTTCAATAAGTATGGCACCCAACTCATTGAGGTGCCTTCTGCGCATTGGGCTACATCTGCAATGACTCCAGTTGGTACTTCCTCCCTGTGGAATTTTCTGAGCAACTTGCAGGCTAAGATTTTTGCGCCCAATTGTGTGGCTACATTGTTGATCTGTTTGATGATGATGCCTCTCGTCTCCCTGGTGGTGCCATACTTATTCTTCATTTCTTCCGCCAGCGCTTTCTCCTTGGATTTGTCCTCCAGAACCAACGTGAGATCCATACCCCGAATTGGTAAGTCTGTTATTTGCGCAATAAGCTCAGTAGTTATGGGGACAGGTTTGTCCAACCATATGTCCCCTCCATGTGTGACTGCTAACAATTGATTGACGCATGTTGTTGCGTTCTGGCCTCTGGAAAAATGTGGTAGGTTCAGTAGACCTAAGATTCCTGTTTTCTCCAGCCTAGTTGCCCATTGGTATGGTTGGTTAATCGGTTCTCCAAGCTGAGTTGTGCCTATGGTCTATATAAAGACCCTCCGCGCAAGTTCCGGGAACTTGGTTTCGTCTGCTACATCATGGTCTGAGTATTTGAGCTTC
>SNQJ01S0013127.1:65801-87385 GCA_010110895.2 Picea sitchensis
TGGTATGGTTGGTTAATCGGTTCTCCAAGCTGAGTTGTGCCTATGGTCTATATAAAGACCCTCTGCGCAAGTTCCGGGAACTTGGTTTCGTCTGCTACATCATGGTCTGAGTATTTGAGCTTCCCGACATGGCCCAATAGCTCTGGTCCTACCTGTACCCCAGCTGGTATGCGTGGTTCACAAATTTTTGCTACAGGTTTCTTATGGGGTGAACTTGGTATTTGTATCTTGTCCTCCGACTGTGGTGGATGGCTCACAGTTTCAGGGACTTTAGGTTGTCCCTCTGTATGCCATTCCGACCAAGTCGATACATCATCTGTGGTCTCCCCTGTTGGGTATTATGAGATGGTCGTTTGAGACTCATCTGGCTCCACTGTTGTTGTCAGATTCGGTGCCGTGCCATTAGCTTTTGAAGATGCTTCTATATTCTCTGGTTGCACCTCCTTCTGGGTTTCTACTTCCTGGTTCTGCAGTTCTTGGGGCACTGCGACTGTATCGACATTGGTGGCCTCCACTGCTAGCTGCTGGATTTCTTCCAGTATCGGTGTGGGTTGGACTGGTATCCTCTCTGGGGATGGGATTTCATCGATATTGATAACCTTTGGCGGTTGTTGTTCACCTTCTTTGGCCTATCCTCGTGACCTGGTTTGAACTCTGGTTTGTCTGGCGGCCTAGCTCACTTCTTCTTGTTTGGGAGGTACCATCATGGTGAGTATCAAATGGATTCTAGACTCAAATGGTTTATGTGGTCTCCGTGAACTCTCTCTATTTTCTTTCACCTCTATTGTTCTCTGTCTGCTCTGTCTTCGTGAATAGACTATGGGCTCTCGCGTCTGTGTGTTGTATGGTTTTCCCATGAAGCTTGTCGAGTACACTTTCTTGGTTATGAGTTAAATGCACCTTAATTGTGGATTCAATGCATCTTCGACGGTTTCGTACTTACCATTACTCTTGTTGTCCCGTGTTCTATTGGTGCGATTAATGTGCTATCCCATCGGTCCTTGCCTCTCTTTAATTTCGCGTAGTGTCGTCCTGTCATGTTTCTTTTGTCGCCTTTCTTTTTCCCGCTTGTTTCCCTTTATATGTAACAGTTGTTCTTGTCCTTGCCGCATTCGTGTTTCTAACTTCATGTCGCCTTTCTATCTCTGGTGTATTGCGCCCTTTTTAGTTTTGTTTCCTTCTATTTTATTTTTACTACGCGGTGGGTGGTCGACTGTCCTTGTACAACTTTAGTCGACTCCCGTTGATCATTCCTCTGAGTTCTGCGCCTGCTAAATCTCTTAACTATACAATGCCTCCATCTATGACAGATATTACTTCGTATGGTCCTAACCAATGCATTCTAAGCTTTCCTGGGTGCTGTAACGATTTGTTGTCATACATCAATACTAGATCTCCTTCCTTGAACATTTTTTTCTTGATGTGTCTATCGTGCCAATATTTGTCTCTTGCTTTATACACTTGTTGATGTAATCCTGCCAAGATTCGGTCTTCCTCCATGGTCAATAACTGATTTAGTCTCTCCTGTACTGCGCCTCATTCTGTCATTTGTGTGATAGTTGTTATGCGCAAGCTGGGTACTAAAAATTCTAATGGTACTACTGCTTCTTGGCCATAAACCAGTTTAAATGGTGTGTGCCCTGTCAACTTTTTGCATGTAGTCCTGTATGCCCATAATACTACTGATACTTTGAGGTCCCGGTCGTCTCTGTTGTCGTTACAAATCTTTTTCAGTGCGTTCTCCAGAATCTTGTTGAAGGCTTCCACTGTGCCATTTTCCTATGGATGATACGGTGTGCTCTTCTAATGATGGAGTTCAAACTCTTTAGTCATCGTGCAGATGGTGTTGTTTATGAAGTATGTGCCTTGGTCGCTCATCAACACTCTTGGGCACCCATATCGAGTGATTACTTGTTCAAACAAAAAGTGTGTTGTTGTTTCTGCACTGCAATGTTTTACTGGTGTGGCTTCTGCCCATCTTGTTAAATATTCTATCGCAGTGATAATGTACCTAGCCCCTGTTCTTTTTGTCAGTGGGTTGATTGGTCCCACAAATTCTACTACCCACTTGTCAAATGCTTGGAATGTTACTTGTGGCCATAATGGCATCTCGTCCCTTCTGTTGGGTTTGCCTACCCTTTGACAAACATCGCATCTTTGACAATAGTCCTTCGAGTATCTGTGAATCGTTGGCCACCATAGTCCTGTGCGCAATACCTTTTGAGAGCTAGATTTACCCGCATAATTCCCTCCTGTTATTCCCTCATGGGATTTTGCTAAGACTCTTGGTGTTTCGTGCTCTAACGTGTATCTTCGCAAGATGCTATCTGTGCCCATTTTATATAATTGTCCGACAATTAGTTGATAGTTGGCAATGCAAACTACTAGGTTTTTCTTCTGCGTGGTGCTATAGTCTTGCGACGCAGTACTTGTACTCAAGTACTGAATGATATCTACGAAGTATTCATCAGTAATCTGTACTGAGAATAACTGTGCATCTGGAAAGTTGTCTTCTAAATTCGTAGGTTCTTCTCCATTTGTGACCCTCGATAGGTGGTAAGGTCCTGCATTCAATTTCCTTGGTTTAACTATTACTTCAAAGTCGAATTCTTGGAATAGTATTAACCATCGACAATATTAACACTGGCTTGTTGACAAGGTATTTCAGGTCTGAGTGATCTGTGAACATTTTAAAGTGTTTTCCCAATAAGTAATGTCTGAATTTTTGTAGTGCATAGACCATGGCTAGGCCTTCTCTTTCTGTCGTGTTATAGTTCTATTCTGACTCTAATAAATTTATGCTTGCGAACACTATTGGGTGATCCAAGTCTCATGTTCCTAGCTGCGCCAAGATAGGTCCAAGTGTTATCGTTGATGCATCTACATGCACGTGGAATGCCTTTTCCCAGTCTGGAAATACTAATATCGGCGCGGTAACCATCTTTTCCTTCAAGGCATCCAGATCATGGTGACACTCGTCATTCCACTGAAAATTAGTATCCTTCCTTAGCATATTTTCCATTGGTGATGTGATCTATGCATATCCTTTGATGAATTTCCTGTAATATCCCATGTGTCCTAACATTGCTCTTAGCCGACAGACTGTTTTTGGTGCTGGCAAGTTAGCAATGACTGTAATGTTTGCCGGATCTACCAATAAACCTTGTTTGCATGCTATGTGGCCCAATAGTATCCCAAACGGTGTTCCAAATATGCATTTCTTGATATTCAGTGATATCTAGCATTGTCTGCATCTTTCTAACATCAGTCGTAAAAGTTCCACATATTTTTTCAACAGGCTGTAGTCTGTCCAATCATCCAGGTATACTTCAAGAAATCGATGGATGAATTCCTTAAACGCATCAATGACTACTCTGGAGAATATTGTTGGTGCATTATTTAGTCCAAATGGCATGACTGTGTACTGATAAGATCCCCATTCTATCGAAAATGTGGTCTTGTGTTTGTCCTCCTGTGCTATCTTAATCTGGTGGTAGCCCGAGAATCCATCAGTGAATGAGTAAGCTTCATATCCTCCCACATTCTATAACACTTCATCTATGAACGATGTAGGGAACATGTCATGTAGGCATGCATCGTTCAATTTCCTCAAGTTGACGCATATCCTAATCCCTCTTCCTTGTTTCTTGTTCTGTACTACCATCGGGCTTATCCATTTTGACTCCTTAACTGGTTCTATGATGTCGACTTCGAGCATTCTGTCGATCTCAATTTTAACTTTTTGTTTATATATAAGGTTCAGTCCATAGGGTCATTGTCTAATAGGTCTTGCTTCAGGTCTGAGTGGTATCTTCATTTCTCCTAGTTCTCCGACTATACCCTTCATCTCTGTGAATGTTGTGGGAAAGAGGTCACTGTATTCGCGTAATAACTCTGTGATACTTTCTACTGTTTTCTCATCCCAGTGATCTCCAATGCTGGCCATTTTGGGTTGGTCCGCTGTCCCGATGTTAACTTTCTTTAACTTGATTGGTGTGGAAATGACTTCTGATTCGATGGTTGGGCCCTCCACATCTCTTTCACCTTCTACTTATTCGATTTGAATATCGTGCAGACTGTCTTCATCTAGTGCTTCCTCCTGTACATGGTAACATGACAACAGTTCCTTGACTGTCTGTTTATTCCGTTGTTGCTCTTCTGTGATAAATTATGTTTCTGGTTGTTTGAGGAATATTACTCCTCTAATTCGTTTAAGGGATGCATCTAAATTGGGTTTCTCATGCTCGAATGAGAAAGTGACTGTGAAATTCTGTCGCAATGTCGTCCATGTCATAGTTCCTTTTCACAATTCCTGGTGCGTATACCAATTCGTTGATATGCCTTCTATAGTATGTATGAAGTGATGAGGCCATTCCTCTGGTGGTGTCATTTTCTACAACATTCTACACACCTCCAAGTGTTCTGCTGGTGCTCTGTGTCCTTTGCATTTTTGTTGTTTTTTGTTTTTCTGTTCTGCACTGAACCTTATGCGCAATAACCGCTTACATTGGTACCAGTCTGTGATTGTCTCTTTGAGTGCGCTCCACCATATTTCCGGTGTGGCCTTTAGTGATAAGTCAAGTGCTAATAGTGTTTGGTTCTCTAACACTACATCTTCGTATTGTGTCAAGAATGTTTCCAAATCATTTATTCCATGGAAGTTGGGTGGTTCTTTGATTTTTGTGCCTATCCATCTTACTGCGCGGTCTATTCTTGCACATCTTCGCATGGATACTTCGTGTAGCCTCTGCTGCCAGTTCTCTAAACCGGTGTTTGAGTCTGTTGTACATGAAGTAATGCTCCGGCAAATGAGTACCCCGTCTGCAGTTGGGTTTATGTAATTCTCATCGCGTGTAGTTGTTATGTACAACTGGCTTATTTCCTCTAAGTCTAGGCAAGTAGGTTCTACAAACCTCTCCCCTTCTGATGGGTCTAATGGCACGATGACCCTATATTCTCCGGACTCAAATGTCATTTTCCTAGTCTTCAAAATGATTATGGCCTGGTTGTCAAACGCCCAATCCAGACCAAGCAAAGTCGGGTAAGGCATTGTGTCATCCACTATTTCAATGACTTCAAAATCTGCTTTAGTGCGCACTCCATCAAAATCTACTGTTACTCCTTTCAGTCTACCTATTGGTAGGACTTTGTGCTGGTTTGCTAGTTTCAATTAAACATGTGAGTATCCTAATGTGGGCTCTCCCATGCATTGCCATGTCTTCTTTGGTGATACATTCACTTCGGATCCTAGATCTAGTATAATGTCTCCCATATTGAAATCCCCAATGTTAGCATTCAGTCTAAATTCCCTACTTGTTCTTCTTTTTGTGTGTAGGTGATTAACTGTTTTAGGTTCTAGCTTTCCTTCCATCTCGCTGCTCCACTTTTCTAGGATGTTTTACGATATTTTCACAGATGATGGATCACTTAATACTTTTACACATGATTGCAAAAAGCCTTTGATTGTACTTACTTGTCCTGTGGGCTGCATTCCGTTGGTATGATCCAATGATGGAGGCATCTCATATTCTGGTGCTTCGTTGTGTGGCTACACAGTTGAAGTCGATGTTGTGTTCTCCTTCTGAAATTCTTGTCTGGCCTCCTTTTCCTTTTGTGCGTTGAACTACTTTCTTGGTTCAGTGTTCTTATTTACCCATTGGTTATGCGTTGGTTCTTGTCGAACTGCATCAGTGCCTATTTTAGCTCCTCCATGGGTAACTATGTTGATATTCCGTCCTTCATCCCTTGCTTCGACTGAAATCCAATGAACACTCTGATTGTTCTGGTTCCTCTTTTCCTGAATCTTCACTAGTAGTGTCAGACATTCCTCTGTATCATGGTCCGATGTGCAAGAATACATACAAGTTGCTGGTGGAAGAGGGCATTCCCTTGCATAATGTCCCGGTTGCTGACAATTGTGACATGTGACTGGTCCTCTACCTCGTCCGAAACCTCCTCTGGATCATCCTCCTCTTATGTATCCTGCTCGATCACCTCTCGACGGATTATACTGAGGTGCCTGATTATATTGCGTGGTATTGTACTGAGGATGTGTCGGGTTGTACTGTGGCTGCGCGTTATTGTATGGTTGCTGCGCATTATTATACTACTATTGCGCAATGTTGTATGGCGTTGGGGCTTGATTGAACTGTGGCACTCCTTGCACAGTCATCATTTCAACTTGTACCCTATATGCATCTGATTTCCTTTCTCGCATCAACTCCATAGTTTTTCAATCTTTATCGTCGTGGCCCATTGACTTGCAAAAGGTGCAATATGATGTCTTTGGAACTGTCTAGTATTTCCGCATCATCGTGCAATGATAAGGGTCATGGCCCAGTTTCTTTCATATTTCGCACGATAATCCTCTCGTTGGTAATGGATTCAGCATTCCTGCTACCATATACTGCGCGAACATTGGACATTCGTTCTTGTGGTGTCCTTCCATCCTGCACGTGGTACACCAAGCAACTTCTCGTTTGTCTTTGTTCTTATTCTAGTTCAGCTGGAACATGAGATTCTTGAAATCCTCCTTTAGTTCTTTGATAGCTGGGTCTGTTTGTTGGTACTGGTTTTCTTCCAGTTGCAAGGCTACCTTCAGAGCCTCTGCCTGCGTTTGAAATTTCTGTTGTCGTATAGGGTATTTTAAGTGTGGGAGTAGTGAATTGAAAAACATGTGCTGATGTTGCATATCGGTCATGAGGTATTTTAACTTTCCCTTTAGTCGCTTGAATCTCTGGTCAATCTCCCATACAAACTCTCCTGGTTTCTGTCTTATTTCGATCATCTCGTTCATGTACTAGTCCTCTGAACTCGGCTTTTGGAACTCATTAATCAGTAATTTCTTAATGTCTGCCAATGTCCTGGTTGTCCTAGGGGCACTGTTTGTGTCTAGACTCATGTACCAGTCTAGTGCCCGGTCTCTTAGCGTAATAGATAGCTACGCAAGTTTGGTATCTTCATCAGTGATCTGTTTTGCTTCCCGGATGTTTTCACAGATGAACAAGTGCTTCTCAAGGTCTTCTGTTGCTTCTCCCCAAAATTCTGGTAACGCGATGGTAGGATTGTGTCCTGCCATTCTGAATACTGAACTATTACCTCCTCCACGCGGTGTAGATACTTGACTAGTGTTGCCTGAACTGGCTCCTCCAGTTGTTGTTCCTTGTGTAGATGTACTTCCTGCTGTCAAACTTCCTCCGAACTGCGGTTGTCTAAATGGTGGTGTTCTCTTTGGTGTATTAGTCGCACATGGGTTTATGGGTTCCACACTGACATTAATATGGATAGGATGGTTGCCTTCTCCTCTCATTCTTGGACCTCTCGTTTTCCTCTCATATGTTACACGCAGGATTTCCTCAATCTGATCCACAGCTCAAAGATCCTCTACCTCTTCCTCATCACTCGTCAAGCCTT
The DNA here is from genome assembly GCA_010110895.2 of Picea sitchensis. NCBI lineage: Eukaryota > Viridiplantae > Streptophyta > Pinopsida > Pinales > Pinaceae > Picea > Picea sitchensis. The sequence continues at coordinate 73,215 of SNQJ01S0013127.1, forward strand.
CCCTCGCGGATATAGTTCTCTTCTTGGTATTCACCTTGTATTGGTAGGGTGCTCCGCTACGCATCTTTCCCGTTGACGCCAAGATCCACTTGATATGGTCGTCGTCCATCATGATCGGGTCCAAGGGATCCTCCTCCTTCTTTCCTTTATCCTTCCCTCCTTCCATTTATCCTCACTCTGTCAGTGCTTCCCCCCTTCCCCCATGCACATAGGGAAGTTTAGATCTCTGATTCCATTGTCATTACCCCTTTGTTATATAACAATATCTTAATAAAAGTATACAGTGATTGAATGTACCTTCCTCGAGGTTCACGTAGAAATTCTTGCTCCGCTGCATTGTGTGACTTCACTGTGTCCACGACAAACTCTGTGATGAATCCTGCCACAATACTATCAAGCCAAAAGTCCACTCCGCGGGTGAATTTGTTGTTCACTTGCTGTAGCTTCCCAATCTGTACTGGGTTCCAATCTAGCTGTCAAATCCAGTTCGTCGCGTGGTTATCCTTCAACCTTAGTATCCACTCCTGCAGTAGATGCAGAAAATCACATAAAAAGACTTTGTGTAAATCAATAAACATGTATTTGTCCAAATATTTGCGAGGTGTGATTCTAGGGTTTCTGTTGTCTTTCTGTGCAAAATCGATCTCTTTGGTTCTCAACCAAGTTTCGCTTTTTGCTTTTGTGGGGTTCCACGGTCTCAACATCCTCTTCTAATGGCTCATTGCTCTCTTCTTTTCTTCGCTCATTTCCCGCTCCTCCTATCTCATCTACTCAATCCTCCTCTGTTCCTTTCAATGACAATAGAACCATTTGTTGGTTATTGATTATTGGTTCTACTCTATCATCCGAGTTATTGACCCAGGGCTCATGTCTTTCGGGTTTCCAACAAAAGCCTCTAAAACTATCGGCCCTCCTGGTAAACCAGAAGGCAACGCAGTAGCACATAGAATGCGCCGCGCAGTCTCACCCGAGATAGCTTTAATGGGTGGTTGTAAGACTCATGTGTTTACAACCTAGGATTGAGCGCAAGATATGGGATCTATATTATGGACCATTTGTTATAACTTGTGATTGCAATATACTATTATTCACGACTTATTCCCTCAATATCACAACAGTAATTAAGCAAGCAATGTAACAACTCATTAATTAATTAAGCATAACAAATAACCACTAAAATACGGTAAAGATATGCATGCATTCATCCCATTACACATATGTTACTGTGGTTCACCCCCTCCCAGGCTACGTCCACAAAGATTTGGCTCTTGGCTCTTTTATTATGGTAGTTCTGCATATCCGACGCCGCGCGCTTACAATTTTCCTCAGATGGGTAAGATCTATATGAGGCAAACTAGATCACACCAGGCTCCTCAGCCTGTGATCTAATCCTTAGATCTTCCTTCTCTCCTCTCCTCTAGCTCAACATCTTACAAAATAGTACATAACAACATTACAATTCGCATCAACTCGTGCATATCTATGATGTAACAATGCAAAACTGAACTAACAAGAAGGAACCCCCTGTGATACCTACGTATCTATATTTATATATTTCGGGCTCTTCATCCGTTTACAATATATTACCAAAACCCTAACCCTACCGATGTTAGGTCTTCCTCCCATGCGCACGTGTTGTTCTTCCTTCCAACTGTCACTTTCCTTGTGCACGCCTTCTTGCATTCGCATGTGATGTGTTTTCCTCCGGTTGTTACTTCAGTTTCTGCATGCTTTCTTTCCCCACGATCATCCTTCTTTCCACTTCGGCCTGCTGCCAACAACTATCGACAATGAAATGAATCAGATCCCCCTTTACCCACATCTGTGAGTGAAAAAGGCATTCCCCTTCCTTTGGTTCTTCTAGTTCGCTTCGCTGGACTTTGGTGGTAGCGACAGTGGCACTGGGTTCAACATCGATAATCTGCTTCCCTCCTTCTGGATTTTATTCGGAGTCAGAATCAACCTCTGACTCAGAATCTTTCAGCTCGATCACAAGTGCATGCTTGGAGTGACATTCTTCGGTGTTGTTCCAAGGGCTTTTATGGTATTCACACCATTTTCCCGTGTCCTTCTTCGACTTCTCATTACGCTTCTTGTTTTGTGGCTTGGACTGTGGCTTGGACTGGTTGTCCTGAGAGTGGCCATCTTTGCTTTGTCTTTTGTTGTGTGGGTTGGGGCCACCTTTGCCCTACTTCGACCGTGAGGAGTTTGCAGATCTGAACTCTCTCCTCTTCTACTTAAATTTCTGCTCAATGTTGACAACATATCTATAAGTCGTACCTAATGAGGCAATGTCCAGAAAATCCATTTATGTTTGAATGTAGATATGCAAACAACTACGGTATTTGAGCACCAGATGCCGCTCAGAGTATTTAATACCCAATTTGGTGTGTAGGGTGGTCCCAGAAGGAATATAATAAAATAAAATAGAGATATGTAGAATAACACAGATATCCAGTGAACAATATCTTCTATTGAATAAATGAAATAGGCTGAAACTATAAAACTGCAGAACTGAAAACAACTTGCTCGAATGGTGGTAGCTATCTCTGAGAAGAGATGTGGATGCTATGTGCATATGTCTGAGAAAAATGATTACAATGAGGCTCCAGAGGCCTTTTTAACACACTCATGAATTCCAAAACCCTAGACATCCAAAAACCTAACCCTAGGAGATTAAATGCCAAAATTTATGTGGGCCCCTATGGGTAATTTGGTACCTAAACTTCTTGAGGTCGTAACTTTTGCATACGACCTCCGTTATAGGCACGTGATAGCCCGTTGGAAAGGTATTTTCAATAACTACGCATTAAATTGTCAAACTTTGACTTTGTCTACAGTTTGATTGTTGCGAGCCAAAAAACACTATTTAGGGCCCCAAAACGGCCCTGGAAGTACATAAAGATGTGGTGACATGAAAACATACAAAATAATCCAGTTGGATTAGGTGGGAGGCCACCAGTATCCACTTGGAAGATGTGTAGGGATTCAAACAACCCCGAAAGTGTAGAACCCGCAATTACAAAGTAGTACAAAAGAACGTTCTGAACTAAAAACTGTAAAGAGTAGCTAGTTGGAATAGGTGGGTGGCCACCAATATCCACCTGGATCAAATGGACAGGTTGTCATATTTATTTCTAGTTGGAATATTAGCATGTCGATTTCCTATCGATGAAGAAGCTGACGTCTCCTAAGACTTTGGATTGGAGGTAGCTCCCTCCTGTGTCAGAGCTTTTCCTGATTGGGTGGACTTCTCTTGTTGAACTACTTGTTTGGTTGCTTGTTTCTTGTGGCGTGGCTATTTCCATTGCTCATATGGTTCTCCTTCTGGTTGGATCACTAGAGCTTTGGGGCATATTTTAGCAAAATGCCCATATTTATGGCAGATCTTGCATTTGAAAGGAAACTGCTCATATTCAACTTGTTGAAGGTAATACCAAACATCGAGGGAGAGGTTGATGGCCTAATGGAGGCCTTTTTCCAGATCTAACTCCACAAAAATGTGGGCGCAAGCTTGAATACCGTCTTTTGGTTATGTGCGGTCAATGTACTCCGCACAGAGTTATCAATGGCCGAAAGAGTTCCATCATTCTCGCAATGGAGAGGGAGGAAAAGAAGGTGGACCCATACATGCACAACAAAAGGAATGCCATTCTTCGAATTAAAATATGGGGTCCATCTGTTAAGATACATTCCACGGGTGCCCATGAAATAAGGGCCACTTCTGAAGATCAGATCACGGTTTGTTTTGTCTTAAAAAAATGCACAAAAACTCCTCTCGTAAAAAAGAGTACAAAAGTTTCCTTTCAGATGTGGTTTCCAATATTTTTCAATCCATAGTGCCACTGAATGGGAGGAGGGCTAGACCCCCGTAAATTTCCCAATAATACCCCGCTCAAAAAATTTCAGAGCCAAGGCCCTAGAATCAGCTTGGACTAGAACAGTGGGAATCACATCTTCTTTCTTGACAAATCAAGATTGCGCGGGTTTCAGACCTTTAGAGAGAGAGGAAACCAGTGCGACAAAGGCCGTGATGTACACCAGGGGAGGAAGAGGGGGGGGGGCAGGGATGCCAACGTCCCCACTAGGGGCAGTCATGGCGAACACAGGGAGGCAATGAGGCCAGGGTTTACACAACAACGAAATCTAAGTCTACGAGTCTAGCACTCTATGAGAGTATGAGTCTATTCTTAACAATTATTATTGATTAACTATCCTCTTAGTTTACAATTTGATTTTTTATACATTAATAACTCTCTTTTTCAATTATGTTTCAATTCCTACCCCTAACTATATTTAATTAATTAATATTATTAACAATTATTATTAACTATGTTATTATATTAATAACATAATTATAAAAAAATGATTTTAGATCGCGATGGTGTCGCTCTTCCCCTAGTGCGCGACAGCTAGGGTTTAACCCTGGTCGCTCACAACCTTTGCGTGAGTCGATATTGTAGCCCATTTCTCTCTCCTTTGTCGACCATGGCCACGACTTCGTCTATCTTTGTAGGTGCCCCAAGCAGTGGGGATTTTCCTTCCATCTTTTTGTCCATGACAGTTTATGTTTCGCAGTTCGGTGCCTCTTTTCGAGATGTTGTTCAACGAGACTCTACTCTGTCTTCTTCATCTATTCTGGTTCAAAAATCCCCTCCCCTTGTCATTCCCATGGGACAATATGTTGAGGAAGAGGAAGAATACTACAAATCCGTGAGTTTGGTTTGTCGTTTCAATGGTTTTTGGCCAAAATTAGTTGATCTCAATAGTTGGATCTTGATTACTTGGATCCCTATTATTCAACAACAAGATTTCATTCATCCTTTTGTAAAAGGATTCTTCATTATTGAGTTCGAAATTGAGGAATATCGAGATTTGATTCTCAACTCAGGTCCGCGGTTTTTGGGTAACTCGTGTTTGTTCATGAAACCTTGGACTGCTTCTTTCAATCTAGATACTGACATTCTCTCCTTAGCTCTTGTTTGGGTAAGGCTTCCTGACCTTCCCTTGAATTTTTGAGGTTTACCCTCTCTTGAAGCCATCGATTCAACTTTGGGAAAGTTCCACTTTACTTGTCATGAAACTACAAGGCACAACACTTCCACTTTTGCTTGTATATACGCGGAAATGTACTTAGTAAAGGATTCTGAGCTGAAGTTATCCTTATTGGTAAAAATAATTCTTGGTCTCAGAAACTAGACTATGAGAGAGTTTCCTTTGGTTGCAGATCTTGTTTTGAAACATGACATCTTACATCCCATTGTCCTAGAGGGACTAAGAAAAATAGAAAGCCTTGAAAATCCACTTGGTGGGTGCATTCAAATGATGACCATCAAGTAATCTCAAAGGAATGCAGACATCCCCCTCAAGTCAAAGAAAAGTTGTCACAGTCAGATCCTCCTCTTCAACCAACTTCGTTATCGCAAGACACGAGTCCAAATTCAAATTAGAAGTTGGAGAAAGTAGAACCTCCAGATCAAGACAATCTAGGAAATATAGGCATCACAAGTACCTCAACACATGCAAATGAAGTTTGGATGGTAGTCAGAAAGAAGAAGACATCACATGCCACATCACAACCAATGGTAACACAAAGTCAGGCTCGTAAGTCAGCGAAAAAGACGACCTCCTCCCCAAAAGGTTAATTTAGATGCAATGTCTCTTCACTTTTATCCTTAGAGTTTTTTTCCGAGTGTATTTAGTAAGGTTGTTCTATGTGAAATTTTCATTTGAGTATTTGAAACAATCATTAGTAGATTGTAGCAGTGGTTTAGTTGAGGCCTTGGATTGGCTTGAATTTTGAAAGACTTTGTAACTTCTCAGTGGTTTCCACCATGCCCTTTTTTATAATAGAAATTTCCTAGTTTTTGTGAAAAAAAACTATGTTATTATTTAATAATTAATATTGATGAACTATATTATTATTTAATAATTAATATTGATTAACTATTCTCTTAGCTTTAAAATTTAACCCTTTATTATACACTTTTACCTACTACTAATAATAAAATTACTCTCTTTTTTCACAATGCCTAATTTATAATGACTAGTTCTATCATTTTCCCTAACGGTCATATTATCTTCACCTTTATTTACCTCCTACCTCAACACTCTTTTCATACTTATTGCTTCAACAATCCCTGATGATGGGTGGAGTGTCCACTCGAAATGTTAGACGTTTCAAAAACTCCATACACTGTTTATTTCCAGAATTACAAACAACATTACGAGGAACTATAAAAATCTACACACTTTAAATGTATCAATGCACCATAACATTTATATTTCTTAGAATTTTAAACAAATTATATAAAAAGCTTGAAAGTTGATCATATGTAATACTATATTTTCCATTAAAAAAATATTTAGAGGGTGGAAAATAAATAAATTTAATTAAATAATTTTTTCCCTCGATTATAAAAATTTAATTTTCATTTAAAAATAGTTTTTAAAATTACTTTATATTTTACTTCGATTGCTGGTTGACCAAGGGGAATAGAAGCAATATGGTGTACAGGTTGTAGCTCAAACGACATAGGTAATCAATAGTAATATGTAACTAGTTCAAATTCCATAGTAGTAAGATGAGCTATCCGTATGGGCTGTAATCCCGAGCATTATCAATAATACATGGGGTTTCATCTCTATTCTAACCATACATAAGCAGTTCATTACCTAGTTTGAGCTCGAGCAGATCTAGATCCTGTGCCATAACCCATTGATTCGGGACCAAAACTAGCATTCTAACTAGTAGATCCATTTATAGGTAAGCGCTAAAGCAAAGCGAGGTCCTACTACTGCTACTACAATAAGGTTATCACACTTAATTAATAATCGTTAAAGTATTAATTAATCAAAGGAGAGCGGGGCATAAGGTAATTTTCTCTCTTATATTTTACTTTAATATTTTTACTAAAGAAAAAATCTAATAAAATTATAAACATCTTATTAAATTATTTAATTTTTATTTAAAAATAGTTTTTAAAATTACTTTATATTTTACCTTAATATTTTACTAAAAAAAAATCTAATGAAATTATAAACATCTTATTAAATTATTTATTGTATTTATTAGAAAAACTAGATAATTAAAATGGCTCATACAACAAAATGAGGTTCTCAAATTAATACATATGTATTTAGAGAAGTTAGGTACATTCCAATGTCGAAGTTAAGATAAATGTACACTTACTAGAATTACAAGAATTTAATTTAAGAACAAAAATTCTCAAATTAATACATATGTATTTAGAGAAATTAAATACATTGTAGTGTCTAAGTTAAGATAAATGTACACTTACTAGAATTACGGGAATTGAATTTGGATGGAGAGAATAACACTCCTTCTCTAAACTAAGCACAATTAACAACCTAAATATTTACATTTTATTTTTAATAACACCATGGCAAAAAATTAACAACCTAAATATTTACATTTTATTTTAATAACACCATAATAAACCCTTTATAAAAAACACTTTGCCATTGAAAAACAATTTTAGCATTTTTGAAAAAGAAAAAAACTAAACAATCTTTAATAAAGACATTTATTTGAAATAAATAAGTTTAAACTTTTTCCTATAAACCAGTTTATTTCTTATATTAAAAAAATTAATTATACTACACATAAATACTTAAAAAAATCTAACGTTATTTTATAAGAAAATTTTAATGAATTTTGGAAAAAAAAGATATATAGATTAATTTTTAAATGTAATTTTATTTATTTATTTAAAGATGATAAGAAGTTAATTGAGTAGTTTTAACATTTTATTTATACGATGAAAAAGGTTATTGAGAAAGTTTTCAAATTTTATTTTATTTTTATAAGTTAGCAAGTTATAAAGATTAATACCCCGGATGGGGTGTCACCTGGTCAGTGTCATAGGACAAATGGAACGGGGCAGTCAAGGGAGTTATTAATCTCGGTCGCCAACCCTCCGCTCATTACTGCAAAATGACCCGCACGTAGTGAAGAGTAATGGTAATGCGCTTGGACAACCTTGCAGGGTTCAAATCCCCTCGTGCAAGCCAGACCAGGCGTACCATGCTTATGGAAGCTGTCACCTCGACTGTCATTGCTAGATTATTTGTCAATTCGTGATGTACTAAGCAGGCAATCGCCTAAGTGAATTCATTCATTCCCCCTTTTCATTTGCTCCCGCTCCTTGGCTATTCTGAGCAATTTCTCACCTTTGCCCTCTGCAACTGTGTTTGCTCCCTTGCTCTCCTAGACAAATTCTTTCTTTATCCTTATGCTACTGTGTTCCTGCCCCTCAGCTCTTTCTGGCGAATTCTTTGCATTTCCCTTTTCTTTTACTCCTGCACTAAGGCTCTTTCGAACTCTCCCAAACGCTTTCCAACAACCCCTCTGCCCTCCGCCTTCGCTACACCGCAAACCATCCTCTACATTCTCTCCACCATGCCAAGAGAAAGGGGGAAGTTTAGGAGAGGCTCGCGATACTACAATGCACTCTCTAGGCGTGGCAGACTTACCCCCTCCCAATTGGCTCTCATTTCTTCTCACACCACTGGCCCCAAGCATAATAGTCAAGGGTCGTCGAATCCTCCATAGTCACCCCCTCACTCCATCCATGGAAATCGCCGGATTATAGAGGAAATGCCACCATCGAGAGAGCGCACTCCCCTCTTCACTAATCCTCTTCCCCCCTTGAAAATCAATCCACAAGACCCAGTGTTTGGCGATGTCAACTGCATGGTGGAGGAGGAAATCCCCCCAAGCTGGCAGGTGGAGGAGCACATGATGAACGCTGGTGAGGACAAGTAAGTGGAGTGACCTTTGCTCTATGCAAATCGACTCTCGGAGGAGCACCTCCAACTTATTATCGAAATTCGGTAAAAGAAAGACGATCGACTGCACTCACAGCGCATCGTCAACCAAAGACTAGACATTTTGTTCGATGCATTGGCAGACGCTCCTGCATGGACTCGATGCCCAACGTGTAGCTAGAAGTACATCCCTGTCAATAACATCCATGGCCGCCCGAGCTCTCCTATGGAGTTTAGCCTCCAGGTTTCTTTTTTTTTGTTTGCTCTCGTTGTAGGCTACTATTTTTTTATTGCTCTTGTCGCAGCCAAGATGGTCATGATGACCAATTCCATTCCGTTCATATAGTTTGGTCATGATGATCAAATCATTTTGTTCATACAGTTTTGTTCATGCGGTGATGCATCAAACTCTGAGTCTTTAATGACATCCACCTATTTTGGTTTCCCTTTTGTGGAAGAACATGTGGCTAACACTTGGCATTGTATAGATAACAACATAAATTAATACAATGACCTCTTTTTTTATTTACAAAAAAAAAATGTTATAAAGATTAATAGTGTTGCAATTTTTTTAAATTAAGATGTAATGCTTACATTGACAACACATTTGAAGAGAAAATTGTTTTTCATCCTCCACTTTTTAAGTGTCACAAAGATTACATATTCTTTCTTCCCACTATTTTTAGGTGTTGTCTATCACCCATATCACCCACTTTCATAGGTTGTGAGAGTTTGTTTTTAATTTAACAATGTTAATTTTCTTCTTTAATCTAGTTATAGTATAAAGATTCATTTGATCTTCAAAGTTGGGGTTAATGATCTCCTTATAGTACTTTAACTTTGTCTTATTTTCTATTTCTTCGTTGCAAAACAATTTCTCTTTAAATTTAGTTGTGATAGTGCTTTGATGATATCAATATTTTGTAGATCATGCTTCCCCTTTATTCTCCAATTATTTAACCAAGAATCAATATCTTTATGCCACCCTTTCTTGAGTCTCATGTGACTTTCATTGGAATTCACAACAACACTATGAAGCTTCTTGTTCTTTGTGTTAATTACCTTGTGACTATATATTATGTACCTAATAATAACCTTGCTCTTAATGTGTGGAAGCTCGGCCTCTAAGAATAGAATTGGATAGGGTGTATTACTTTTAATTTTAATATTAGTTTATAAAATGCTTCTTTGCTTGATTTTCCTCCAAGTTTCTCTAAAAATGTCGCAACCCTAAATTTCACATCCATTTAGGATAATTGGAGTCACAAGTGTGTCAAAGAGAACTTTCTTTTTTTCCTAGAACTAAAAACTTGTTGCTTTGCAATTATTCTCTAGACCAAAATAGGTTTTCCATCATCCATCAATTAATTTACAATACTATGATTCCAATCAAGCTTGTGATGAAGAACATCTCCAAGATACTTGTACAAATTAACTTTCTCCAAGGTGTTATTGTCATGCACAAAATTAGGGTAACTATTGTTCTTGGGTTTCATGATTATAACCTTTGTTTTATCGGTATTTGCCGTCATATCAAATCTACAAATCAAATCTTTAAGAATTCTTAGTTGCTTGTCAAAATCAAAGGGGCACCTCACAAAAAGAACAATATCATCAATGTAAAGAAAAATGATGATGACTATCTTAAAAAGAACAATATCATCAATGTAAAGAAAAATGATGATGACTATCTTGTCTAAAGTAATGTCATCATAACCTGCTTCTTCCAAACATGCCTCTAACTTGTCAACTTAAATACCAAAAAAGCTAGGGGACAAATGTCAATCTTGCTTAATTCATATATTACAATTAATTTCTTCTAACCAACTTTGTTTATCCTTAAATTTAACAATTACTTTCTCATGCAACTCTCAACCTAAATATGATTATACACTTGAACTATTATTTTTAAACTAATAATATTAATCTAAATTTAGGGGTGACAAGTGCGGGGGTGGGGGGGGGGTCATATTAGATGATGCAAGAGCATCACCAACAAAGCACAAGCAGGAGATAGTTGGGCACATTAGCACGTATTTTGAAACATTTTTGAATTTCAAAGACAAATGTATTAATGTAATATCTGACAAAGCTTTTTTGAGTTATGAACATATTTAATGATTAGAGGCTGAGCCATCATGTAAGATCAGTGGGGAATGTATCTTGTTTTAATGAGTCAGACCGTAGTACAGATCTGGAGCTTGTGCTCTTATCTGTCTGACTCGATATTTATTGTAATGGATGTTAAGTAGTTGGTAGCATTTAATTCTGTTAGGATAGCGTATAGTAGTTGGAGGGAAAGGCTCGAAGAGCACCCTTTTGTATAAAGCTTTGTATTGTTGTCAAGTGGGGTTGTTGAAATGCTGCTGAATCTAATGTATAGATTGCCAATGTAGTCGAGAACTGGGAGATACAGGGAAGTATTGTCTGAATATATGCAAGTTTCAGTTGAATGAATATAACAGAGGAATATTATTCCAAATGTGTGTTGTTATGCGTCTGTCTTAATGAGTGATAGGCTTTCTGTTTATTTTCAATTCTTTGTTATTTCTTTTTCTGTTCTTGTATCCATGACCACATTTGCATAGTTGAATGTATGAGTTATTGTGAAGAGTGAGTAAGTTTCAATTGTTTCTCTTCACTGAGTGAGTGCAAGGAGTGTGTGACCGAGTCTATTTCGGCTTGTAAAGCTTAGGAGAGATAACGAGAAATTGTCTGTGTGCAAGGAGTGCATCGACATCCGCAAGGAGTGCGAAGGACAGAGATTTCAAACTCAAAAGCTTAGAAGGAGTAGCGTGATTTCAGTCACAATATAGAGAAGCGGTTGGAGAGCAATTTCAAGGAGTGCAAAGTCCTTCACAGAGGAGTCGACTATGAAAGAGAATCTATTGCAAGGTGTGCATAGACAAAGATTTCGACTAAGTGTCAAAGGAGGAGTCTAGAGGAAATTAAGGAAGTAAAGCTCAAGAGGGAGAGAGGCGAAAAATATCTAAGGGAAGGAGTGCCTGGAGTCTTCACTGAGATTAGTGGATCAGATTCATTTCGGGGGAAGGCAAATGATTCCAGACCGTTAGATCCGGGAAATTTACGTGGAGGATAGTTGTAAGGTGTCTTGGCACTTTAGAGCTCATAACGTTGAGAGGCTTGACGAAAGTGAAGTCGCAAACAAACCCCAACCGTTGATCGCAAAGGAAGCATGTGGAAACGGACTAAGGAATTCGGGGTTCGAGAGTCTGGAGGTTTGTGGGTGGAAGGCCTAGAGTTTCGCGAGGTCGCGAAATTTGAATCATAGTGGGGCCAACGAATCCCAGGAGACGCGTGGCGGAAGTTCGAAAACTCAAAAAAGCGTGGTTTGGGAAAGGTCGAAGGAAGAGTTTGGGATATCCCCGGAGTCTGAATCGTGAAGGGATAGACCCACGGTTATAGTCGTGGTCATCAGGAGGAAAAAGGGGACCTAAAGAGTTGCTTCGACTCAATATTTCAAACAATCCAAGAACGGGAGGTCGAGCAACCCTTTGGAGGGAAGGGGGTTTTCACCATTGGATCCCAAGGGAAAACTTGAAATAACATTTGCTTGGGGTCTAGGAAAGTCCACAAATAGCCAAGTTGAGGATTATGCTCTTTACTGGGGGTTTTCTTTTAGCAAAGGAAATTCGAACAAAATCTTTGATTGTCGTAGGAGACTCAAGCATAATTATCAAATTAATGGTTATGAAATCAACCCCATTTGGTATCAATCTTGCTTCGATTATAGCTCGAATTCACGATGAGTACTGCAGTTTGCACAATGTCTTATTTTTGTAGGTTTTGAGAGAACACAACCATCAAGCCGATTCCCTAGCTAATGAGACTGACACCTTTAATAAAGGGCCACTAGAAAAAAATGGGGCATGGCATTATCATGCAATCCCTTAACTCCCCAAGGTTATCGATATGGAGACATGTACATCACCTTAAATCACCACTTGTCACAACGCCATTGTCATCATATATCAATCAAGGTGACAGGACTTGAAAGGACTAGCCCACTTCCTTGTCACATTCTCGCATTAAACTCTGTCTTGTTTCTTGAATCCCACAATGAGGTTTATCATTGGCAGGGTGGGATTATGTATCGACGTATGGAAGAAGTTAGCAATTCCATTCAAAGAAACGCCATTGATACTTGAATTTGCCTAGTAAGAATCACTCTTAGTCTGTAGTTGGTATTTTGGAATTCTTATCTAAATCCTATATTTTCAGGGTGTGTTTTGTGTTCTGGTTCTTGGTCAAATTGATTATTCTTTTATCTCTTAATATGTTTTCATTCCCTCTTATTTGGTATATGTCTCTATACTTCTATAGGTTTCACTTACAACCAAATATTGCCTCTTGGCACTCTAATCATCACCCTTTGGGAGTATGGTTCTTTGGCCCTTTTGAGCTCTGGATATATTGGTCTTCTCAACTATGGATTCATTAAATTATGGTCTATTAGTGCCTTGGTAGTATTGTTATTTGGTTTGTGGAGCAGGGGGGCATTTCTGTGTGTTAGATTCAAGGCTCTTCCTGTACAATTCCGGTCACTTTTAGTGTCAAAACTCTATCAATTTTATTCATGTTTGCTCTGTGTGTTGCATAAATGGATTATAGGGAAGCACAAGAGTTATGAAGGGTTCTTCGAAGGCATGAAGAGTCCATACAATGCAACATAACCTCTCTTTTCTCGGTGACTTCCAAAGTTCATGAAAATGAACATCATTGCACTTCACAAAATGCAACAATTATGAATGCTCTGTTTCAACAAAAGTAGAAAATATATGTTTTGGAGGCAGAATGTAACATGTTAAGGAATATGGTCATCAATCTTAATAAGGATTCTCATTATGTAGCTTCCAATCACAAGTTGTCAACAAATTTTGTCCAAGCAAATTTTAAGGAGGATGATACAATACACTAAATTTTAGAAGACATGGACATTGGACACTGGACACCAGAACTCCCTTCCTTCTAATATAGGGTAGTAAGAATGATATGACCCCAAGGGGGGCATATATGAGGTTAAATGTATATGTAATAATGGTCTACCTAATAAAGCAGCCGCATGTGCAATGTGTGAATATGCATATATAGAGATCATGTAGTCATTATTGGGGAACATGTGATTTGAATGTATGAATGTATTGGGGTATTTGGAGGAGGTTCTTTAATTCTTTAAGGAGTTATTGTGTAACTCATCTTTCTTATCTATCTTGGAGTTGTGCTCCTTGCTCACATTTGGTGTACATGACGTGTACTCTGGTTTCTTATGATATTTTAAGTTTTTGGTATGTAACAAAGAAAAAAACATTGACCATGTGTTTCATTAATCTCTATGTTTTGTAAAACAATTAAAATATTAA